>JAGVSQ010000945.1:0-32899 GCA_022683975.1 Rhyacophila evoluta
TCGATGGCGTTTGGATGGAATATACTGTTTAAACTTAAGGCGTCCTTTGAACTCTATAATGCTCTCGTCAATGCATAGATTTTCATATGGCACCATTGTTTCCTTGAACATTTTTCGAGTGTGATCGACCAGAAGCTTAATTTTATTTAATTTGTCACCAGAAATTTGAGAATCAGGGTCTGACATATGCAGCATACTCAGCAATATCTGGTAACGATTTCTTGCCATCGTCTTGCCAAATATAGCACTTGTCAGAAGGGGATCTTTTGACCAGTGCTCTTCTATCGTGTGGTGCTTATTTCTGGTCATTAGCATTGTCACTGCAATAAATACGTAGAGTTCATTAACTGATGTATCTTTCCACCTGCGAAGCCGTGAATGTACAGAAATAACTTTATTTCTAACAGTCGCTTGATAATATTTGTTTGTCTCCTTGACAATTTCGGACATTATATTTGTATTTAGAAAATGTTCAAAAAAATTAATTTCTGGGGAATTTTCTGATAATAGTGGGGTCGCGATTATTCCAGATGTAAAATCATTAAATTGATGGATGATTGGTTTAAAATTTCCGGAATTCACAGTCCAATTTCCTGACGAACTTGTTTGGGTAACAACTTTTAGAACCACACCACAGAGAACGTAATAAACCCACGTGATATCCACACACGCGACGTTACAATAGCGGGAGATTCAAACAACTGCGCCAAGAAATCTGTAGACCTTTCTTGGATGCTGCTTTGCATAGTATAAACAATATAAATTATCATCTTTTACAAGTGATGTCGTTAAGAAACAGTTCATATTATTTTACAAAATAATATTTAGCCCCATCTACTGTTAGAACTTAGAAATATCATCCTCGAAACATTCATACTGGCGATTTACATGGTACGGCGTAAATGGCAGTTGTGGCACGGATTGTTCGTACGCCGATCCGCGTAAATGGCGGCTATTGAGTTAATAATCCTCAGTAGCCGAGAGGTTAGCGTGCATGCTTCGTAGCCGAAAATTGCGAGTTCATTCCCACAGCTGCTGGATTTTTTAAAATCCAAAAATGCAAGACTGGATGCCCATTGGGTTGAGCAGTTAAGCAGTATTTAATCAATTCCTATAAAAAAAACCTGACCTGTCGAGACATTTATTTATATTGTGGAGATCCATATACTTCACTTTAGGAGCGGGCATGGTTACAATAAAATATATTTGTATGTTACATTATAGTTGTTTGTAATTACATCTTGAAAAATCTCTAAAATGATTATTATCTTTCACCATTTTAGTGTTTGCAACTGCATATTTTGAAAGAGTTCAAATGAGATTAAACTCAGACTGTGATAGAAACAGTTCAACAGACAGCGAACAGTTTGTTACATTTCAAAGAATATTGGAGACGTTTGATCCACAAAAACAGACTCCATGTGATTTATATCATACACTAGAAAAATTATTTGGGTCCAAAAATGCAGACCTGACTGAAGAATTCCTCGCCTTTTTGACAGCCGGACAGGCGGCCGAGATTGGCCGTTTTATGGATCATTTTCTCTTAATTAGTATGACTGAATTCATCGAGAGATTACAGGTAAAATTCAGTTATATTTAAATAACTAAATATCACCACTATTTTTTATTAAAAGCTGACTGAAAAACTAATTTTCTTATTTACAATTGATAAAACATAGCTTTTTTGCTGAGATGTTACTAGCGTGTTGATGGTACATATTACCTTTGATGAAGATGAGTAAAGAATAATTTGTTACTTTCACAGTGTGGTTGGTTAAATTTGCAGTAATAAAAAAAAATTCATTGAAAAAACTTATTTTCTCAATGCCCAACAGTAATTTTATTTGTAAAATGAAATAGTTTCTTTACAAGGATTAAAAATCATTACTATGTTTAGTAAAATTACACCAATAATACATAAAATGAATATTTTCATTATAATATCAATATATATTTGTATATAAATGAACGATTACTTTTTTAGATTTATTTTGCAAGGAAACCAGCACAACTGCGGAAGATTTTATGGTGTCTTGAACGGCTTGTGGAAGATGTCAACAATTCAGAGAATGGAGAAATCAGCATGGACACTGTCAGAACGACAATACTACCACATCTAAAGAGCAGCCAGTACTTGGTGGATTGGTTCCTGAAACTATTTCCCGGAGAAAAACCACCGGAGAGGTATTAACCCTTTGCACTTGAAGCATTTTTTAGTCAATATCATATTTACATAAGGATACAGCTCTATTTTTTTCTATGAAAGAATTGATAATTGATATAACACTGTAGAGATATGGAAAATGGCATTGCTATAGTGGCATTCGAGCGCAAAAGGTGCTCATGTGCTCTTTTGCTTTTGGACCAATGATTTTATGTTGCTTTGATACAGTTTCATAGAAATACATTTTTTTTTCAGCTATGTTAATAATGGCTATGAAGTGCTAGACATTGAAAGAATGGCTAAGGACTATGTTGAGGATCCGTTATCTGAGGAGTTAGATCATGAGGTGTTAAACATTCCGCCCATTGAAGAAAATTATGGCAACGATTCATGCACATGTATGTGCCATAACTCATCTGATCCTAAATACAAATCCAGGTCGCGACATTGTATTCCATGTGGAATGAAGGTAATCATTTATTTATATATACATCATGAGCTCATTCTACATTTGATGTTATATCACCATTTTCAACGCAACAGTGTCATAAAATATATTTTGTAACATTTTTTAAAAATATATATATATTTACTATGATCATTTTCACATACAATTTTCATACTTAATTACTTTTTTATTTATAGTACATCCAAGGTAGAGTGTACATTCAGCATGGTCGGGGGCTGAGAGCTGCCCATTTGACATGGGGTAAGGGCGATGCTGAGTCTACTCCTGGACAGATAAGCTCCGCAAGTGGAAACTCAATGGCCGCTCAAGCACGAAGATTATCTGCCCCCGCTGCTAGAGTTACTCGGAAAAGAGCCGCCTCCCTTGATCCGCCACAGACCCGAACCGACTCTGATGATGAGAGAGTATCGCCAAAGAGGTATAAAAATCTAGTACCACATTAATTTGTCTCTTTTAGGCTTTATTATTAATTATTACTGAAAATGTGTCCTCAATAATCTTTTGTGCAGATTGATCAAAATTATTCAAAAACAGATAATATAATTTTTTTCGTTTTCTCTTTAAGGATCCTCCGGTTTTTGCGAACACCAACTTCAAAAAGCAAATACAATAAATCAATCCAAATTTCTAAAAATCTCAACAAGTCATTAGATAGCATCGAAGAGTCACACACGGTGAATAAACCTAGCTGTTCAAAAAGTATTATGAAAGATGTTGAGAAACCTAACAATAAACCATCCGGTGAAAATTTAGAATGTCTTGCTGAAGCTTTACCCGAGCCCTGCGAACATGCAGAGGTGACAATTTTTAATGAAAGCGATCAACAAATCACTTTAATAGCTAATAGACTTAAAGGCGAAAGGAGAGATTCAGGATATACCGAAAAGTGTCCAATGGAACATTTAGATGAATGTGAAAATGATTATCTAGACAGGACAACAATATCTGAACAAGATACTGTAACAATACAAACTGAAAAAATTCAAAATTTAACTAGTACAACTGACAGTTGCAGTCTAAATGAATCTGCCTGTGACCATGAAGATATCAAACAAGAACCTAACACAAGCGATCAGTCAAACAAGTCGATTACAAGTGCTACTATCAAAACAGAAGAAGAGGGCAATTGGACACGGGATGAAGATAAAGCTATCCTTCTTGTGCTACAGTGTGCCAGTGATACAGAGAATACATTTGAAAAAATAAACACTCTTCTGCCACATCGGTCTATGAGTGAAATTCGAGGACGGTTTTTAAATGTTATGCAATTGTTACAACAAATGGCATCACAACCTGAGTAGTGAATATATATTATATATTTGTGAATTAAGTAAACCTTTATTTGGTTGCACTGAATTATTATTCTTCATCAAAGTCAATGGTTATTTCAATTATCACACTAATGTTAAGACTGATTATAAACGCTAAGCTAAAAGCAGCTTAGTTAAATGTCTATTAAGTTAATAATTCCCTAATTCTCTCTTGACCTCTTTGTCTTTAATGATTCTGATCTAAGTCAAAATATATATGTACATAATGATTTCTAAAACAATTAGGAGCCCAAATTTGTAAATCACTAGGATTCAGCAGGAATATGTAATAAAAGCATGAGAACCCGCGTATTATGTACATTTGGTTGCAGAAAATACAGTAAATATCTTCATACTATAAAGGTCCATGTGGATATTTTTACTATATCACCATAGAATCAAAATTTTCACTGCCATTGTGATATATGTATGATTCAGGTTTTACCATATAACTTACCAATTATTCCAAAATGTATTTGGTTTATTGACTTTAATTAGAGAGATTTCCGTAGGGAATAATATGATCTATAATTTAATCGGCTGAAAATTGATGGATAAAGATGACTATAAAAGGAATTCCACAATATTAATCAAATAATGTTGGTATTTTACTGAAAGTTTGCAACTACATCGATCTCTCTGCCTTAGACCAATGTTATCAAATCATAACTGAACATTGAACCAGGCAAGTGAATCTTCACATTGAATAGTACATGATAGTGTAATTTCTTTATAATCTTCAGTGTCGTTGCAAAAAAGCAGTTCCTATTTCACCTAAGATGGTATAGAATCCATATTATGGATGTATCAGTATTTGATATTACTTTATAAGTATTAAATTGTATGGATCTTTTATACAATACTATGCAAAAAGTATTTGTGGAAAAAAGTGTACATATTCAGGGACCAAGTATTCAAAGTAAAGCTGTTGATTTTCAGAGATCAGGTACATTTATAAAATAATAATGTCTTCAATACTAGTAATATAATCAATAATATTTTGAAAATGTTATTTTTTGCAACAAACCAATTTACTGGTTTGAATCAATTAAAACTATTGAATACGTAAAAACAGTAAATGTTTGATATTCATCAGCTGATTTTTTCGTAGCAATTAATATTCCAATTTAAATCATTATGTTTTCTATGTCTACTAATTCAAAATTGTTTTACATTATAAAAAAAAAGTATATAATCGATTTCCATTCTTATGATAGCATATTGAACAATTGTTATCCATTTCAATCAAATAGTCTGGTGCATTTAAGTGTGAGTTGATTGTTTATTTATTAAAAAAAACTGAAAACTAACATGTCTTTTACTTTTACTACTAGATATTTGAATTTAATTTATTTCATATGCCCGTGCTTATTGCGGACATTTTGATGTGGCGTCTCTTCTAGAACTAAATTAATTTTTGAGCATCCCACTATTGCTTATAATATTTTATTTGCAGTGAATGTGTTAATAAAGTCTGTATTGAAAATTAAAAATGAGCGAATGAATTGCATTATTTAGATTACCACAGAGAACATTATTTAATGATAAAATAAATTCTCATTGTGAATGATGTTGATAAAAGTATTTATAGAATGACATTATGCCAACCAGTATTCCTCGAAATAAATCTTTACCTAAAATAGAGAAAGGAGTTTAAAATTGTACCTTGATTATATTATTATTGATAATTTTTATATATATATTTTTTTATTAACTATATTTAACGAGTAGTATTCGTGGGGAAAATATACCTCTACAACACTTGATACCGTTTTCACATGGCAAACCCATTTACGAAATGTCAAACTGTGAGTTATGGAGGGAGATACTCAAAATAAACAAGCTGAACATGCCGATCCTAACTCAATTGTTTCTAACATAAATTCGAAAATACGAAATGTAAAGCTACCTCATTTTTCTTTGATGAATCATATTCGTTCATTCATATAATAATTACAATTATGTGTTTTATTATTCATAATATGTGCGCCACTTTTTTTAGGAAACTGTACGTGACATCTTGAAATCATCTTTCAACGATACAAAAACTCGAATACTTGACGAATCTTCGAGTATGGTTAGCGAGATGGTACAATGTTTGGTAACCGAAGCAGTACTGAGAGGTGCCAAACAAGCCGTTCGTGACCACAAAACTACCGTAGAACTCGAGCAGATTGAGAAAATATTGCCTCAATTGGTAGGCACCTTACTGTGTGTACTAAGTAGTTTATTATTGAATATTCAAGTTATTTTTCGACGATCTTATTTGCACTTTTATAGTGACTTTCCTCAAATAACAGATACTGTTGTTAAGCATGGTATGTCAAGGCTTCTTAATTGATTTAATGGTATTCAATTTATAATTTTGCTACTTGATGATTTAGGAAAATTTGAAAACTTTTGCAGATGCTGGACTTTCCTTAATGAAGAAAACAGTTAAAATGGGCTTAAGAAAAGATGAATTCCCTTTTTAAAACTTGTCTAATGGTAATAATCTTCAGGTTTAATCATGGACAATTAAGAGATCGAAATTATTTTCTCTGATGTCCAGTTGGGCCTTATAGTACTTGAAAATTCTTCAACCACAAATCATCTTACAAGATTGCTGTACACTCAAAAAATGAATTTCAACATGAATATTTTAGATCAAAAAAAAAACATGGCAGGCAACAAAGCTGCAGACACTTACACACAAAAGTTACATTAGACAAATGAGCCACAATATACTCATACATTTCACTGAGTTTTACCAAGAAGAAACCCACCAATGACATAATACTGCTCTGAAAACTGAAATATACCATATAGACAACAGAAAACATAACATAAACTTATTCTAGTGGAAACAAAATAGATACCCACATGCACTGGCGAAATATCGTAAGGAAAGCAGTAGACGAAGTCATAATTTACGCATTTTTCATTATATTTTATGACATATATTTAAAATCTTTGAAGGAAGACATCGCAAGCGTCATATAGTTTTAGGCTTAGTATCTTTTGCTGAAATGGCTCAATATTAGCGAAGAGCTAGATGAAAAAATACCTAGATTTTTACAATTTTAAAATTAGGATATGGTCATTAGTATTCATCAAATACTTCATGAGGTGTACTTAATATGACCTTCAATCTTCTGCTGCCATATCCCACTAAATGGAGCATATGGCGCCTCCGTGAATCTCTTGTCATCTGCCAGACCATGCCACCATTCTGTAGCCCACCGAGTCCATCCTATGGATCGGAAGAAGAAAAAGGGCTCAAGGTTTGTACTGCAGATGCATCAGGAAAGGCTGAACCCAGACCTGCATTAGTAACCCCAAAACAAGGAAACAGTAGAACTAGCACAATGTCATGTGTCGAAAGTGTCGGACTTGTTAGAATATAATGAAACTACACTTTCAGTCTTTGGAGGAAACCAGAGTGAATACTAAATAATTCAGATAATATCTACTCATTCTATTGTAAGACATCTAACATAGTCAGATATAGGTTTTCATAGTATTGTTCTTTCCAACTCATTAAACTGTTTCAGTCCTGCAAATCTTTGAGGATTGATAATCAAAAGGATTATTGTGAAAAACTTTTAATAAAGTGAAAAATCACAAGTGTAAATAAATAATGTATTTTATTGGTTTAGGAAAAGTACATATTTAACACAAAAAAATGGGCAAGTTTTGTATTTGCAAAATAATGTTTTTTTGCATCTTCAATATTATAAACAATAAGTTATATCCCGCAAGAAATATTTATTATTAGTGAATAACATTACCAATGGTAACAAAATTCGAGTGCAACGGATATATTCGTTACTTGACATTTAAGAAATATTTTTGTGTTTTCCTGAATATAAAGAAATTATAGTCAATTACAAATGAATAAAATATTTTTGAAACTGAACATTTTGCTTTTTATCCAAATAGTCTTAAGTAAGATATAAAAAATGTAATCTATAACAATTTTATCAACTATCCTATCACTATAAAATATAATTACCATAATATTTACATGTTATCGCCGTATCGTAAATTATAAAAATCCAATAGGCACTATATTAAATGTCACTTATAATCGCATTTAAAATTCTGTCAGTGACCATTTCGTGGATTTCAGGCCAACATGTTAAAGCTAAAATATTGACACGTGTATTATAGTGAAAATTTAACGAAATTGTTGATTATAGCAGGTGTTTTCTTTAACAACAGAATGATTGCAAATAAAATTTGTGGTACACCTATGCAAAAGGTAAAATACCTTGACTGTGCAAGGCATGGAAGAGGATCTTTTCTATGTAAGAATTTTAAAAATATGTGTATGAAGTAAAGGATGATGATGAAGACAAAGACTTCTTTTACAATAATACAAACACAAAAATGGTACATGATTGATATTTAAAATTTTATTTTGATTTGCAGTTGATGATAAATGTTTTCAAGATTGGAATATTGAAAAATATTCTTTTTCTATTATGGTTAATCTTCATTATTTTAAGATGCCATTTATGTTAGCTGGTACATTGTATAAAATTCCATATTCACACATAATAGAGGCAATCATATAAAAAAAATAGCCTACATTATACCTTCAATCCAATCACAAAGAGACAGAGTTTTGCCAAACAAAACAGTGGCATAATGACATTATGTTACATCTTCAATTGTTCCAGAATTTACACAGTAAAACTAAATATATAAATCCGAGTATTGTGTAAACAGTACAGTACTTAATTGGATTTTAAATATTGAAAATCAAACAGCACTATCAAAAAAAAACATGTTTGTCGAAAGGTATTGTTTAGTTTTTTATCATCCAAATGTGCCCTGACCAAATGTAACCTGACTTCTTTCCTGAAGTGAAAATCTTTTAATGGTAATGATTTATTGACATTCCTGCATAATTTTATACGTATGGATAGTGTTTTTCGACTTTGAACACTTCACACCTACAAATGACATTAAGATTTACCGTATTTATTAGAACAGAATCGTAAGAAATTGAATACCAAGACAAAATAATATTTTCTACAAATCCATGTTTATTATCGATATGTGATTGTTTTTTCCTGATTTATTGAAATTAATTCAAAGTATAGGTATACCAGTCAAGCATTGAGTTAAATCTACATACAATGTTTGACAAATTAAGAATGTATAATAGTACATTCCATAGTAATTCATTTTGTACTTCCATAGCAACTGACAAAGCCTATCTCGTACAATATGGGTATAAAAATTAATTATTTATACATTTCAAATTAAAAATTTAAACAGTTTTCATTCCATTTAAATATACAGGTCAAATCCCATTACAACGAAACTTGTGGGACCACCGTTTTTGTTTTGTTATACTGAAAATAGGAAATATATTAATGTAATACATATTGTATGAACGTTTGTGCAGGAGACCAAAAAATATATGTTATACCGGAAATTTTCGTTATAAAGAGATTTGAACTGCATCTATTGAATAATGGAACTGGGTGAGTATAATATAATATAACAAATTATAAAATAATACATGGGTATATAATCAGCTACACCAAATCAAACTTACACTAAATGAGGTGGACGAAATAAAATTGTATGAATACAAACTATGCACATGAGAAATTAGTAATTCCTAAGACATCCAAAGCCCGAGGGTCAACTCTAAAGATGCCAAGTCACTTTAGATATTCACAATGGCAAGATAACTTTATTAATTGAATCAGTATTTACTGTATTATAACTACTGGTCTATTTACACATCCATTAAGTATATTAAAATCGAATAAGATGAAGGGTAAAACCATCATCACGTTGTACGGTAATCGATGTTGATGACGGATAATAAAAATTAGATTTATTTGGTTTGCAAATGATTTCATTTAACCGGTAAAAAAAACTTATGTTAAATAACATTAACAGAGTTCAGAAAAATTGACAATTTCAATGTACTCCTGGCAGTACATTAGAAAGACTAATATAAATCCTAAACTTGGATGCATAAATTATTTTAAGACTCATTCTCAATTCTGATAATTTTTGTAAAATATTACTCCGTTGATTTCATCAATAAATGTGATACCTTACATACCAATAATTATGTACAAAACCACACACCCAGAGACGAGTGTATTTCAAAATAATATTTTGCATGTACATACTATGTACTTTTTAATGTTCTTACAATATGTCATTGTAGAGGTTGTAAAATTAAGATTGAATTGTCAGTCATCATTAGATGCAAAAATTCTTAGAAATACTATACAGGCAACTCTTGATATACAGACATCACATTTTATACCAATATATGTATCCTTACGTGTAATGATTATCAGACATTATGTAATTAAAAACAATATTAGCAAATGAAAACAATCTAGCAAGAAAAAAAAAGTTGATTCACGCGCATTGAATAAATCAATATCAATGACTCTCGTGTCCATAAATAAAATTATCATATTTTAGAAACAGTTATAAAGCCTTAGAAATACAATATAAACGAAAACCTTTGATAAAACTAGGAGTTGCCTGTATGAGTAATTTTAATATACTTTTTGTAACACATGATACATCCAATCACAGATTATTTGAAACAAAAGCTTTGCACTTGTACTAGAATTATTCCAACGTATCAGATTTTTGAAAATGAAAATAAAATGTACATTACATAAAGAGATAGTAATTATGGCATCGATTGTTGCACTAAAGGTGCAACATATTGATATAATGGTTGAATTCTAGCATAGAGGTGATGAAGTGTATCACAAACTCTATTTGGAATTTTATCCTTAATATGATGTATAACAACTTTATCCTTTACAGTAAATTTTCTTTTAAAACACGGAAATTTCTCAATCAATTTTATTTACTGTTTAACTCTATATTTCAGTAAATCTAAGAGAATTTTGAGTATAAGTTATTCCCCCCCTGATAAATAGTATTTTAACTCTTTGAAATATTTCAATGAATGTAGTAAATAAAACTCCATTATACTTTTAAGAAGTATGTCACTTCTTTTGTACATATTAACTGTAATAGAGAAATTGTTATACACTGAGAAAATTATCCATGATTGCATGACTCATATGAAGATCAAAAGTTTTCAAATAAATTAATAATTTAAGAATAGGAGTTAAATCAATTGGTAGTTGCTTTTACTGGCACAAATAAAAGTTATGTGGTCGATTGAGCGAGATAGATACTTAAACTCAAGGGGTAAATTACCAATTCTAAGTCAATACAAGGCTTGATCTGAGGGAAGGGGAGTATTAATTTTTTATATGAATTGATTGTCAGACATTTCCTCAACCTTTAAGCTCATGAAACAATATTTTAATTTAGATGTGGAATTTAAATCTGTGGATGCATAAAATGCAACATGCTAATTGCTATTCCACAATAGATAAATTTAAGGCAGCGCATGATAAAGGTAGTGGATAATTACTACAGTGAAACATGAAATATATTGTTTATGCTTTATGAAATCCAAGATCGAATAAAATTATGATTGTTTTAGGCACATAAATTGGCTGCTTGAAAGCATTATCAGATTTCATGAAAATTTAATATTGTTTGGCCCAAAGCACACTTTCTTATGCCAACAATTCAATTACCAATCAATTTTTATCCAACAATGCAATCATGGTATTTAAATAATCTTAATATTTCACCACATGACATTATCCAAAGAGCAGAATCAGTGTTAATGAGGACAAATCCGAACAACTGTGAATTAGTTGTACAAAAGAAGCCGGCGATCGCGAGTTTATCACTCTTGATGGACGGCATCAAACATTCTTTGATTCTCAAAAGAGATCCATATCGTCGCCACAGCCGATATCAATGTAATCTTCATCGTAGCTCCTGGAGAGGGTAGCTCGAGGGTCCAGAGGAATGTGCGCAGACTTAGAAGCGTCCAAAGACGGAATAACACTATTGGAATTGTGAAGGTGGATATTACTGTCGGTGGGTCTGTGCGCATTGAAATGATTAGTGTCTACGTCACTGCTACAATCCCGGCAGTCCGTCTCTGGGGAGGGGGGCGGGTTGCTGACGTGATGAGATTCTACGTCATGATCGTTGTCCACTACTTGTACCGTTGTGCTGGCACTCGCACCTTGTGCCCATTGCTCTGCCCTCGTGCGAATAGCAGGTAATACACTATCTGAAAATTATTATATACACAATTAAACTTAAGTGTTATGTACTTTAATATATAACATCATAAATTAATTTCATTCTCCATATTCTGTTTAGAATCCTTATATGGATTATAACATTCACTACAATGAATCTTCACACACTGTAATTTCTAAACAAAAAGATACATCTATATGTGAATGTATATTTCAAAATGCAAATTCATAATTAATAATGTGATGTTACAAATTAACAAAAGATAACTTGCAATTATAACTTTGTAATTGATGTTTTTTGAATGTTGAAGTTTATTGAATCTAAAGGCACAAGTGATAAGCAAGATAATTGCTGATGTTGGTAAAATTACAAAATTGACTATAAGCATTTATATACTAGAAATATTTATTCTTTGTCCTTGTCTCAATATCGTCTTAAGAATCTTTTGAAATGAGAGATTTTGAAATGTATGAATATTATTTGAGTGTAGTCCCCCAAATATCAAAATTGTATAAGTTACTAACCTGCTAAGGTTTGTTTGAGTTGTTCCACTTTTTGGTTCCTGTGCTTGGCTTGGGCTTTCTTCTTTTGCCTATTCGTTTCTTGCTTTTCTTCTAGAAAGATTTCTTTGAGCATATCTTGTGTCACTTGTTCATCTCGCTTTAATAGGAAAATAAACACACCACCTGGAGTTCTTCTTCTCATCCCATTCTAAAATTCAATACAATAATGGTAATTCATTACTTTTTTTTAGTAGTTTTTTCAAAATATTACGATTAAGATCGATTTTCATCGACTTGATCACTTGAGCGTATTTTTTTTCATCAAATCCACTTTGTATGGAGCACACAGAATACAATACAGACACCTGCGATGCGGAGACTTATAAGTTTGATGAGATGAATTTAAAGGTGAAAGATAAAAATAACAAAAATAAATTTAAATATAATTGCTGAATAATTAATAAATGTTACATGAAAGAACTTACCATAATCATCATACCACCATCCTCCTCGATTCGTTTTGTTTCATTGAATATATCTATAGCTTTTTGCTTGCCCACATTATCAACAATCCGCACTGAAAAAGGCAATAAAACAAAATTATGATATTGTTAACTTTTCATATTAAATAGATACATGGTTTGTATTTAATGGTAGCCAGTGGCAAATTGGTATTACAATGGCTTGGAAAATTTTCAAACTAATACTTTCAAACTTTATATATTATTATGATACTTTCTAAGTTTTAAATTTTTTTTTCGAGTAATGTCTGCTACATGTAATAATCACGAAAAGAAAATTCATTAGCTGAAAAATTATTGCCGCATATATATTAAAATAACCAATTATACTTTGAGGTTTGACATTTTAAACTTCTTGTAGTAAAATGAAATAAAATTAATTTCAACTAAAGGACAAGACAATATTTAAATAAAATGTGATTTCCAAAACAAACCTATACATCAATCTGAATGAATCCTAATACTTGATGCTAAATGTCTTAAAGGAAAATAAAAATGGAACGAAGAATATAGCTATAGAAGATGTCAGAAATTCCAACAATTATGTGCGAGATCTCATACAACTATTTCAAACCTATGAATCATATGAGATTTTTGAGGCGATTACCAAAAATTTTGCATATGAAAGCCATTGGCTTACCCGGATTCGTCCCAGTGTCCAGCTTTATTCGCTTTTGACTTACCGGGAAGAAATATTAGGAAAAAAGTTGTGATCACTCACTCATAAGATAATGTTTTTCTTCTTGTAGTTTTTCAGCTATATCCTTAGCAACATCTTCATTTGGACTGGCAGCAGTGATCATAAGCTGTTCAATATTTCTAGCCTCTCCCCGTTCACTGTCACTGTCATAACTGCTCCTTCGGCCCAATCTGAGTTTAACATTTCCTCGGTCTTTATTATTCCGCTTATTGTTGGACCGCTGTGATGAAAAGTTTCCACTGGCTTCATTGTTTTCCCGATAACCAAAAGGCATTGTCTCGCCATTTAGCCGATAAAGGATTGTGTGGTCATAGGACTCAACGCCGTAGCTTTTATTTCTAGCTACATCACAACTAATTAGATCATCTGCTAAAGTATCCTCCTAAAATAAATGATGAAAAATTGGTATCAGTATAACACTCATATTACAAATATAATACAACACTGTTCGATAACTTCTTACTCCATAACTTATGTTGTAAGCGCAGAAAGACTGCTTGTCAGGGTTATGTCATCGAAAATGAGAACTTTATAATTCTTTAGTCTATAAAACAAAAGTATATCGAGCGGTCAATGTCTAAACTAACTTCACCTAGCTGAACGGTGTCAGAAATGATTTTGATGTCTTAGCAAAAGGGTAACCTGGATGTTGTGAGAAAATGGGCTGTTATAAGTGATTCTCAGACATATCTGACTGAACGATAGTGTTCATATGCTCTTAAAGAATGAGTATGACAGTAGTTGTATTTGTAGTACCACTCTTGTCTACAAATGATAATGATGCCTCGGTTATTAATATCTTCCACATCTGTGTGACAGTGAGTTTAGATGGATGCTGTTGCTTACATTTTTAGAATAGAATCTGTTTAACTTTCTTGGTAGACTTTCTTTCCTTTGTTATTTTCAAATTCTTTATTTATTATCACTCTCATTTACTGTTACTTTTGTAAAATTTACTTTTTTTCTATAAATATGTTCTTTTCTTAATATTCATTAAATAGTTGATATTTTAATATGCCGTGTTGTAAATGCTCTGAACTTATAATTTGTAATATTTGCAACACGTAAAAAAAAAAAAAAACACTTTTTCTTATCAATTTTTAATTAGTGGTGTGACTAGAGAGTAACTCTATTTAATTCTTGTAAGTACTACGTTTATACTTTATTATCCAACTACATAATATATTTCACATAAAATAATCGGTGATGTGCATCATATTCTCACCTGAACAGTTTTACACCATATATCATATTTATTCTTTTTGACTGCGTCGACGTGATTTTCTGATTTCCGCTGCCTTTTGATTTTAATCTTCGGCTTTTTAGTTCTTGCGTGGACATTATCACTATCAGAATCCACTTCGCTCGAAGACTCTTGATCACTTTCATCCGAATGATCATCTTGAATATTCATACTCATGATTGAAGCAGGGTTAATGTGTGGAACGAAATTGTCAGGACGCACCAAAGGTGTGTAATGTACATCTCCAACATCCGATCCTGACAACTGAAAAGATAAATAATTAGATTTAAGATTATTTTTTCGTAAAAAACACTGATAAATTTGTGGAGATTGACCAAATAGCTTATGAAATCGGCTGCTTCTAATGCACTAGGTTTAAATATTCATTGCAATTTAATTATGTTAAATTTACCATGCGTAAGATTGCCCAAAAAAAGCAGTATTTAGAACAGGTCTGGCCAACCCGAATTGCCCCACAGGTTACACATAAATAAGAATAATTGCAAATTTTGTTCCAATGTTTTATTCGATGAAATTACAATGAAATCAATACTTATTACTTTTTTTGCAAGTGATTGTAAGATATCGATTTGAATTTTGAATGTAGATGTATACAAAAAGTTTTCTATTAGTGTTAATATGAAAAAACAAAACAATACTAAAACTATTGTAGACATAATGGCTTTGTTTATTCACAAAGATGTTTCAAATTTTAGTTTTATATTATAAATATAGTTTTAGAGATTATAACCGCGAGCCTTACAGAAGTATGCCACGTGTTGGCCATTCCTGATTTAAAGTAATAATTCTGTTCCACTAATAACTAATACTTCTAAGAATCTGCTAAAATATCACTGTATGGATTCATATATTTTCTTAATGGAGAAAATTGTTCATTATCTTAAATTATTGTTACTGTGCAGCTATTTTTTAATTTGTTCTGTTTTCGAAAGAGATTCTTGAAATTACCATTGTTTTCGATGAACAAATCTACAATTATTTTTGTACATGTATGTGCTGTGTAATTAATATTTAAATTGAATAGATTGGCAACATTACATTTGTCAAAGTTCTTGTTTTTAAGAGTGGTTGTTTCTATATCAGGATCGATCGAGTGTATTAAGAAGTAATAATGTGATATTCTCATGCATGTAATGACACAATCTGAATATAAGCAAACCAAAGCCGAAAAGAAAATTGAAATAGCCCATTGGTTTTGGCAAAAAAGATGACACAATTAGGCAACAGTGACTGTAATCTTTAGATAAAGTTACCCATATATATTGTAAAATAGTATTTGTATGTGGCCCACAAGACTATTGTTGATAAAACCGTATCCAAGACAAAATAATTAATATTTTTGATGGGAAGGAATGCAGGTATAAAAAAATCAAGTATTATCATATGGATAGCATCATTGTATCGATCATTTGATGTATCACGCTGAGCTTTTTAAGGGTGAAAGAGACGGTAATTTAAAGGTGGATATCCAAGTGTCCTAAGGTGGACAGTGCACATAAATAAATTGAATACAAAATTACAACAAAGTGCGATAAAAAAATTATCGGTTTGGAGTTATGTACGGCTGAATCAAAACATAGATTCCAAAGTATCCTTAATTATATAAAAATAGGCCATGGTTTTGAAGTGAAAACTTTTTAGTAGCACTTTTATCATTGACGTGACATCTCTCGTTAAAACAAAAAAAGGTTATTTTTATGACAACTAGGGAGAGTTTTGCTATTTAATTGTATCGTTACACATTAAATTCATAAATATCATCCGTGGAAAAACTAGATGTCTACGAAAAGACCTGTCAATCAGTTTGAGTCGACTTAACCTAAAATACTCACTTCTCCATCTTCCAAGTCATTTGGAACGTCTAGAATAGTTTCTTCCTCCATGGTCGACGTCATTGAGTAGCTTCAATAGAAATGAAGTTGTAACAAATATGTATGGCTGTTCAGCAACAGAAGCCGAAGATAATTCGAAGAATCGAAGAAATTACGGACAATGGTCTTCATTCCATCTAGACACGAAATAAATAAAATGAACTTTTTCGCATACTAAAATGTTGCAATTAATAAAAAAAAAATCCCCTCTTCGTGGGGTTATGGCACAATATCACCGATTAGTTTTTAATTCGATAACAAAATTAATATTCATTCTTTTCCAAAGAAATAGGCTAAGTGATTGGATATTTTGACAAACACCTTTAAAAAATACCTGGCAAAACACTTTCATGTTTTATTACACTACTATGTATACACGGACCGCTTTCTCCAGTGCTACCAGTCCAAAACTATATATGATATCATTTCGCTGTATAATCTAAATAAGTATCGAAAAAAGTAATTCTTTTTGCTTATTGTGTAAATAAAAATAAATCACCGAATACATATTTTTTGCTATACTTTTATTGCATAATCAATATTTCGTGGTAAAAATAATTAAATAAAAATCACTTCATAAATTTAAACAAGATTTTTTTTTTTTATTAAGTTAAAATGTCAAATATTTACTATCATGACATAAAATATTTACAAAGGAAGTTTTACACTTTATTGAAATTATTATCACAAACAGGCCACATTACATTTTAGACAAGCTGTCATTTAAAAAAATATTTTTTATAAAAAATTCTACTTCGGAATAAAGCGAAAATAGAAAATATTATAATTTTTTACATAAATGCATATGCACATTTTTCTTCATTAAATTAAAAATATTATTTACTTTTAAATATGAAAAATACAAATAAATAGACAATTAAAAAAATTATCCAATTCTTGAAATCATATGTACATCTTCAATTGCCTATTTACTACAATAATTATATAATTGTCTGACTTTACAAACCTATATTGCTTTTATATATGGGTACATGGGCTTAACAGATTTCGGAAAAATAAGATGCACCTCTAAACTTATTCAACATGTTTTTACTTTCTTATCTGATTGTTTTGATTACTTTATTACCGTTAATTTACGTAAATGATTATTTAAATGACTATATTACACAATTTAGATAGTGTTTGTAGTGTTATATGTACTCAAAGAAAGAAGCTTGTAGCAAATCAATGTAAAATATTCTATCATGTCCAATAACATTTTTAAGAAATTGACAGTATTTGAAAACAAAACAAAGTTTCATATGATTAACAATTTAAGAAATTTAATATTTGAAGAATCGGAAGGTTGGTTCTTAACTATGTACTCACTCAATTCTTGAAACTTTATAACATGCGATGAAAATTTTACAATTGCAATAGCATTCAAATCCGCCGTACATGTTGAAAGTTAAAATCTATTAAACTGTAATTTTTACCAACAAAAACAAAAAATTAATACTGTCAACTGTAATCTCTTTCTAGAATGAGATATTTATATCAATACAGGTTTCATATTAATACTACTTTTAAGAACAAAACTGATTGCAGTATACAGTGTTTATTTAAGATTGTACATTGATGATAGAAAGTAAATTAAAGTAAAACAATTTTTCAACCAAATATATCTTGAAACACAATATTACACATTAGGATTTGTACACGATTTGGAAAATTTTAAAACTTGCAATTTTTCATTGCGTGCTTTTCTCTTGATTACACAATTAGTGCTATATCCTAAATCAGTCATAATGTCCTCTATTTCAGCCGGAAAATTCTCATCCAATATCAGCATGTAACATACACCACTGTCTGCTAGAATCTGGGGAATCATGGTAAGAAATCTGTCGATTACTTCTCTACCATTAATTCCGCCGGCCCATGCCCTTGATATGTCACTTTGATTGATTTCCAAACTCTCAGTGACAACATACGGAGGATTAAAAATAATCACATCCACGATTTGAGATTTTATACATGTAGTCAAATCCATATTTACACTTTCAACAATTGTTTTATTGGCTTGACCCGTCGCCACACTTATCTCACATGCTTTAAAGTTGATATCAACGCAAACACAAAAACAGGATTTAAAAACCTTTGCAAATGCTGTTATATTAATACCACTTCCTGATCCGACTTCGAGGCAGATAGCTGGTTTCAATTTTGTTATAGTATCTATTTCTGATTCTAATGCATCAATCATTAAAAATGAATCTTCAACAGGCTCATAAACTGTCTCATAGTCTCGCTCCGTGATGTGATTAAGAGTCGGTGTCTCCATTGCTAGACAGAAGGTTCATTTGCAGTACAGCACAGAAGCTTCAATTGATGTTGCCTTCAGGGGAAACTTGAGTAAATCCAGAAGAAGAGGCTGCTTCTTGGGCCTCGATGAGTGCTTTCCGTCGCGCTGCTTCTCTGGCTACTAAATGATGAATTTTATCTAATCTCTCCTAAAAAATGAAATCACAAACGTTAGGTAATTTTATCGACTGCTAAGGACAGGCAATTGTAACTACTCCTAAAAATTCACTGGGATAGAACAATCTGAATAAACAAATAACAATATTCTAAAATTACTCAATATATTATAAACTAATCACGACAAGTAACTTGAAGAACCATTGCAGCTTTGTAAAATAGTTATCAAATTCGTCTCATCAGATGATTAAATTAATAAAAACACTATTATTAATTACCTATTACCAAAACATTATTTGGACCTCAATCAGCTCATTAAAAACTCAATCGACACATATCTAACAGGTACTATGTTTGCAATGTATTAAAATGAAGACAAATTAACTAGGAGATAACCACATAAAAGTACTATTATATTTAAATAAATTAACTCGGGAAGAAGCTAACACTTACCTGTGTACTCTGAAGCATAGAAGCCACGACAGAAATTCTTTGTTTACTTTGTGTCAGTTTTTTTACATAACTATCTAGTTCCAAATTATTTGATTGGCAATCTGATATTTTTTTTAGTTCTTCAGCTAGTCCATCTATCTGCTGTTTCAATTCTGCTTGCGATATTCTACAAAATTACACAGTTATAAAATAATTACACACAGCCGACTCAAGATTTACTAAGACTGAATTAAATGATCAGTGTACTTTAAATCAGTTCTCCGTAGCTGCTAAGACAATGCTTGGTATACATATGGTGGTGCATCTTGTCCAACAGAAGGAAAAAAATAATCTGTAATATAAAATATTTCTTTTCACCACTATGGCGGCATTCAAGAACTTGAAGCATTTTTCAGTCAATATCATGTTTATCAGTCATAAAAAACATCGACATCTTCAAAGTTACTATGTTTTTCTTGATTAATTAATGATAAAAAAAAAAAATCGTCTATAAATTTGAGAAGAAAAGGAATATGTGCAATTCAACTACCTGGTATAATAGGACTAATTTAAATCATGATTTAGAATTAAAAATGCAATTCCTAAAGAATTACAGCATTGACATAATTTAACAATGTTTTGATGAAATCCGAAAAAAGATAAAAACACCTTTAATTGTTATAACATATCCATTATTATAGATATTCTTCTTTCTTTCTTTTATTGATTATGGATTAGTGTTTATTCATTATAAATGCCACTGTATCACATGAGAAAAGCCTAGAAAACTTTAAAATGTTTTTTGCAACAACTTTCGTGACTAACATCAGTATGACATACTGTCGCCACTTTTACCGACCTTTGTTTAAAAATAACTCCTCTTTTTTTAGGAAAGCAATATTTAGTTTAAAAAACTGGATTCACTGTTGTTTTGGTGAGACAAAGACAAAGTGCATAGATAATTAACTTTGAAACTTCAAACTATCCAAGTGTATGTCTGAATAGAGCTGCCAACTTAATCATGTATTTGTGAAAAGTTCTGTGACTAACTTAATAAGTACGGCTATTTAGGAACAAACTTAAAATAAAAAAAATAATAGAAAATACAGCATATTAAGCTGTATAAGAATTAATCATTGTTTTAGTCCACCAGACCGAAGAATACTTACAGTAAATAATCAACAATACAAAAATAGATATACCATTATAATTTAGATGCAAGCAAAGTGTCTGATATAAGTTGCGATAAATAAGAACTTAACATCGTTATCACTATAAAATGAAATCAAAATGTTGATATAATACAAACGTCAGTAGTATTGATTATTACCGTGTAGCTCTTACTCCCTCATCTAATTTGTCCACAGTTGGTTTCAAAAGGCCCATGAGACCCTCAACTAACGTATCTCTAATAGGATTATCACATAAATTTTCAGTATTTTCTTCAACGGAAGTAGCCGTGCTTTCAGTATCACACTCCATATTTCTGTTTTATAGCAGTGTTGCTATAAAGAATGAAAGCAGAATGACAGTTCGTAGACTTGAGTATTACCAGCGAGTAAAATTATTCGGAAATAACCCTAAATTCATTGAAAATAATAATAAAAAAACCATTACTATAATAGATGATGAAAATGATCCACCCGGTGCATACTGGAAACGAAATAGTAATTTACGAAAATGTAATGTGTACTGTTATATTCATTGTTAGCCAATTGTGTCAAATAATATAATAATTATATTTTGTGAATACAATTTTCTTAGCTCCTTAAAATAAAGGACAATTTTTGGAATAAGTTGATTTCTGTAAAGTTCAAATAAGTTTGGGATTTCTATGAAGATACATAAAGTATTAAGACCTTGCATCGGTATTTTAAAATTGCAGAAATAAAATAAAATATAAGTACTGGTCACTTATTATCTACCACCATGATGTAAGAGTTAAATTGAATCATTTTGGGTAAAAAAACATTTTATTAAATTACGTCTCCCTGATAGCCAAGAGGATAACGTACGAGCTTCAGAGCCAGAGATTGGTGGCTCGAATCCCACAAATCCAGATTTTTAAAATCCATGGGTGCAAGACTGAATACCCAATGGGTTGAGCAATTGGCTGACAATTAATTCTTGCGAAAATACTATACTTACTACCATAGAATCTCAATTGAATGGTGTATCAAATCATCAGCATCAGTGTCTCAATCAGTAGCATTGTATACATGTTGCTTAAACTATATGACAATTTACTTCTATACAGAAGTATAAATGTGCTTTGAAGTTGATGCTATAGGGCTAGCAGTTCTATTTCAACTCTTCAAATTGAACTGATTGTTGACATGAAATAAAAAAAAAAGGTTTTTAACCAATCTATGATAAAAGAAAATAAATTGTACATAAACTGATTAAATCAGCAACAATAAATTTTATAATTATTATAGATTGTAATATCCATGATAACATTCTATTTAATTAAAATGATTGCTCATAAACACCTACCATTCAATTTGATGTAAAAAAATTCAGATTAACACATTAATTATTTATATGAAGTATTGCATGAGTTTTCCTGATATTTCATGTTGATCAAAGAATGATTATTTTCATAATTAGTGTTAATATTAGTAGTGAAGTATACAAAGTAGAATATGAAAATATATGATAAATTATCATCTATCTCTTCATCGCGTTTGGTCTTTTTATTAAAACATTGCACGAGTTCTTATAATTACGTTCCATTATAATGTAAATACTTTGCACTGTAAAGCGTTGAATTTTAAAAACAGCACACGAAAGTAGACGTCCTATCAAAAATATTTCTAAAAATGCTAAAAGTAAACAATATTTTAAGTGCTATCAGGCCGATGGTCTGGTTGAGCCGAATATCAGGAATCCCTGCGTGGGATTATACAGTAAAAACTAGTATTGTGTCATTTTTATGGTTCCTGTGGTCAATTGTTCCCAGAGTGATATATATTTATTGCTTTTTCCAAGTTTTAACGGGAGATGAAAAATTAACGATGCTGTTTTTTAAGAATTCAATGTTAAATTTTAGTGATTCTTTTCAATCTATAGCAGGCATGATTACAGTAGTTATTATTTGGATTACGAATTACTTCAAAAAATCTAATGTAATGGTATTTGCTGAATACATTAGCGAAATGGATATGTTACTCGAAGATTTAGGAATCGTACAAAACTACCATACCTTAAAAATTAAAATAACCTTATACATAATTTTTCGAGAAACACTTTACTTTTTTATCACAATACTATTTTTGTGCCTATCTAGATTTTATTATCGACTGAATCCATCATTCTTCCTTTTGATGGATAATTTATATCCAACTTATGTGGTAAAAGTATTTTTAATACAATTCACGGGATATATGACTATTAACGCAGCAAGAATAAAAATGTTGAATGACGGCCTAGATAAAGTTTATCAAAGCCGATATAATATGACTGGAAATTATACTAAAAATTACACATCAAATACGGTGTCACATTTGTCTACAACAGGTCCAAGCAAAAATATTTTTGTTCAGTCCAACAACCGTCACTTTTTAAAATCAGTACTTTCTGCCACATTGATTTACGAAAGAATTTGTGACTGCTCTGAATATTTGAACAGAAGTTTTTCGCTTCAGGTGCTAGTTATAATAGCTGTGTCTTTTACTACAATTGTCTTCAGTGTATTTCAAACCTTGGCAGCGTTTGTGATCACCAGCAAGACAAAGATGTGGGAAAGATTTTGTATTTTTGTTACGATCATAGGATATGTCTGTATATCTTTCATACTGGTGGTTTTCAGTATTGTTGAATGCTGTAGCAGTGCTGAAGGAGCAGTATGTTAATAATTCCTCATAAGTAAATTTTCATATATTTCATGATATCAAAGTTAAAAGGTGTTAATATTGACTAGAACTTTTCTTAAAACTATCTTTTTAGGGAAAGCAAACAGCTGTCCAGATACACAAATATTTGAAGTATGAATTGGCGGATAATATACAACAGAAGGTATAAATTTTTAGTTAAAAATTATTTTACATAAACAAAATAATAAATTAAGACAATTAACAAACTAGATGTTTTCCGTTGATGTTTTCATTATACTATTTGAATTTTCGCTGAAAAAAAAATGTTGGTTATATTATAGATTTTACCCATCAACAAAAACTTGAATCCCAAAACTAATATATTATAAAACCATTAATTTGACCATTGCCGCAATAAATTTATTTAAATTGGTGTTAAAAGTCTTACATTGTACCTTGTCACACCAAAAATTTGCTACGCTGTCCAATAACGAAATCCACAGTTTACATCATTAAAGTCTACCTTTATGTATAAAGACTTTCAGCATTCTATGTTTTATCATGTTTTCAGATGTGTCCAGACCATTGGATGCATTCACAGCATTGCTATCTGGTTTATCATTTAGATTTTACAAGAAATGACTGTAATGATACAATTAAATACCAATCTTACAAATTAAATACCTTACTTGATTACTTTAACTTGCAGTTTTTAAAACACCATACAATTCACAAGCATTTATCTACTTGGTCACCAATATACTTAAATATTATATAAATGCTTAAAAATAAATATTATTTTTAGCTTACACAGTTTTCAATTCAAATTCTACAAAGGAGTCCAAAATTTTCTGCCTGTGGACTTTTTCCAATTGATCATAGTCTTATATTCACAGTAAGTAAAATATTATATCATGTTTATTTCAATGAAAAATAGATAAATCATATAGATAAGAAACTGAAATGAAACAACTTAAAAATCAAAATTCAAAACATTTAGCGAAGTAAATAGTAAAAATAATTCATTTATATTTATTATACTACTCATACTTTTACAAATTATAATTATTGTGCTAGCCAACACTGAAATTATTATAGGAGTAGAGAATTGATTAGTATAATAGAACTGTTTATTGAAAAATCCCTAAAGTACAAACCAAAGTTTGTTTTGACTGGAGATAATTGGCCGCATGTACGTGCGAACCGCCCACATATAATGTAGCCTGAAGATGCCGACGTACCTCTCTAATAAAATGAGAATCATTGTTTAACTTTTTTTATGGTTATAGGGTGATATACAATTGAGTTATACTATAATAATATGATCATATTTATATTATTATAACAGCTGGATGATTCGATTTGTAGTGATATTAACAGACAGCCGTGAGAGTTGCTTTGCGACTTTGTCTAGCATTTCATACTACAATATGCACATGTGCCTCCCAATGCTTAAATCCCAAAGTTGCGGGATAAAAAAATTCAAACATGTAGAATTGGATTGCGTGGGTTGTGCAATTGGCTAAAAAAACCTATTGTCGTAAAAAGTCTTTGGAAATAATCTTTTAGAATGGGAAGATCCATATATTTCATTTATGGAGTGGTTGTCTTCATATTGTTGAGATCTGAATGTTCTACTTTCTGAGTGGATGTGTTAAAAAATAATGTTACGTATATATAAAATTATGATTTGATTTTTTACAGATGTTTGGCGCAGCAACAACTTATTTAATAATTTTAATTCAATTCTCCGATACATCAGAGGTAAATGAGAATGTAACTTGCAACAATACTAATACTTAGAAAATACTATTAATCTACTGAAACATGTGAACACATCACATATTATATTTTAAGGAAATATTTTCATCTTATTGAAAAATAAATAAAATGCACATCTATATTTGTTTATTTATTATAACTGTACAAAAATAACTAAATATGTCACTAATGTAAATTAAACAAGTAAATACAGTAGAACCTCGATATAGTGAATTAATGTTGGTAAGCAGGTGTCCTTTAAAGCCTTTAAAATCCGTTACATAAAACTCAGTTTTATGAATGCATTTTATCATTAGATTCCAGAGGAGAATCAAGGATTGTTTCCACTTTCGAAGTATGTCGAAGTTCTTTTATAGTCAACTGTTTAGAATTACAAAATTGTTATAAAATTTCCAAGACAATAACTTCATCTAGTTTTTTGCTTTCAGTGATGATGTAATATTCATAGTCTACTTCTAACCATCGTAAATCATTTTCTTCAGCTATTTCTTCTCTATCGTTTTACATAAATCAGGATTTTTTAACTCATTTTCCCATGTGTGCACTTTCACTTCTTTACGGGTATTTTGTCCATTATATCAAGGTTTTACTGCACTAACAAACTTAGATTAGAGCAATAAAGAGATTTTGGCATAAATTCTTTTAATCTTGCAGAACAAATGAGAACAGAAATGTGGGTAAATTATTTTCAATTATAATTAGTAACAACAAAGCATCTAGTTTTGTCTATTAAGGCTTTATTTTTTCATAGACCGTTGATATAATCAATACCATCAACCGATAACACTCAATTCATTGATTTAATACTCAAAACTATTAACTAACTTCCGCAGAAACAGATGAAATATAATATGAATGGCTTATGTGACAGAAACCATTCGCTCAATCGAATACATTACACAGATTTTGCTGTGATTGATAAATCTGATAATGTTTCTTTCAAGCGTCGGTTCCCTCAACAAAGTTTCTCCAGTTGACCCGTCATCTGAAAATGTTTTCTAGGTGTACATCCTGAATAACTTTTTTTCTACATTGGCCCCACGACGCAGTTACCTACTGTTATTTCCTCACCAACTTCCAAGGATACTCTTCGAGATCTGGGTCAGCATAGATTTTTTTATCTGTGATTTATTAGCTAAATTAAGTCTCTGCAGCTGGTTTACTACCTTGATACAAGGCTAATGTTATAATAGGATTTTCAAGTACGTCAATATAAATTACATCATTATTGTCTAAGATAGAAGCAGGTTCTGAAATAAAAATAAAACAATTCTAAAATAAAAAAACTATTATTCCCATTATTTTAACACATAATGGTCTGTGTAAAACTTTGCCTAAGGGCCGGGTGAATTTCGCAAGAAAAGCGAACAAATTACGAAAAAAAATTACCTTAATATAATCGATAAAACTTTTAAACACATAATACTATCAAAATGAAATTTTATGGCTGTTTATAAAAGGATTCACTGTTAATATATATATATAGAGAGAATTAGCAATCAAATACTTCATTCTCAGTCATCTCCATATCCATTACATAATAGCAACTCTATGGCTATTCTTTTTTAAATACTGAATATTATGTAGGGTAAGTATTAAAATTCAAATTACTAGAGTTACATACCAATTGTTATAGAAGAATTCTCATTTCGACTCCATAAAGATGGTTTGCTGGCAATAATTTTCACAAGTTTTGTGCATCCGATGTACGAAGTCAACTAAAATAGTAGAATGTATTTAAGTAATATTGTATACATGTACAAAACTTTGATTGTTGTTAAATATTATATGTAAGTGATATAGTATGCTTATTTTGGTTTATTAGGTATCGCCAAACTTGACGTGAATATTATTTTGACAGGTCTACCGGTACGGGCGCGGCTATTTCAACTGTCAAAGTTTTTTAATTGCCAACATAAAAACTTTTGCTACCAATGTAAGAGTGGAAATTTGCAAAATCTCTGTGACTAACCTAATTGTAGACACTAGTGTTAAAAATAAACTGCTTTTTATTTAAGTTCTATGAATAAATGAATCCTATGAAAATTAGCAGCTGTTTTTTAGAAAAAGATGAGGAATGTGAAAATGGATAAAAACACAAGTAAAAGTAGTTGAGTTTAAAAAGTTACCTCAACAAGAAGACGAATATGAAATGGACTCATGAAGTGAAACCGTTTCTGGACTTCGGTCAACTTCAGCATCGGCCGATCCTGAAGGTATAGCAAAACAGACCTTACCCACGGCCACAACACCCTCAGATTTAGCACACCGTCAACTCGGATCCATGGTCGAGGTGATAATAAAATATCACTCTTACATGCTGACATAGTGGGGGTGGTCATAACCTTTATTATGTATTTCTCTGATGAGGCATCAACCAGGTATTTAAAGTCACTGAAAATGGGATTTTCACTAACTGTCTTTTCTGTGTCGAATTTAGTGAGTGCATTTTCATTTTGATTTCCTAAACTTGTGTTTTCAGGGTTGTCACATAGGATGGATTCATTTAAATGAATATCATTTCTATCACCAACTTCATTCTTTCCATGTTTAGTTGCTAAATTAATTTCAGTTCCAACAGCGGCATTGATTTCATTGACATTAATATCCTCTTCGTCTTTGATATTATCATCCTCAATGACTATTGGTGTGGCAACATTTGTTGTCATTGAATCACCAGTTCCTTTTGAAGTAGCTTCATTATTATCGATGGTATTATAATGAAAGATCAATGCTCCACTAGCAGCTAGCTCAGCTTCTGCTTCAAGTATCTTGTAGTCACTGGTGAATTCTGGAAGGGTGCTAACAAACCATAATTCGTAGTGACATCTCAACACCCATCGGGAGTCTACGACACCAACTCGCTTAATAATACCTTCCTCTTCAAGAGCTTCAAATACTTCTAACAATTCTGACAATTCATATGATTCCATCAAAGCCAGTTTCTCCTATAATAAATGAAAAAAACAATGATTAGAAATTATCCTATTTTTGTAACAAATTAATTAATAAAATAATACCATCGACTAAGGGTAGCTAATTGAAATTAACTTTAAACTCAAAATTTATGTTTTGTTTATATGTGTTCAATCAGTCTCATATACAGACTACTGAAAGTTAGCCGTAAGGTGAGTCATATACTCCAGTGCACTGTATTGTTTTATCTTTCATGGTACATTTGACATTTTTTCCAAAATTTCGCAGCGCACCACAAGTAAGAAATGTTTTTCTTATAGTGAAGAAATGAGTCATGGCACACTACTATGTACAATGGTTGTAATGATATACTTTGATATACTAGCCTCTTATATTATGCTACAAAAGATATGGGACTCGAAACAGAAACGGCATACCGTTCAGGATAGAGGATAATTTCGAAATGGTAAAAGTGCCATAGGTCGTAGAGCCGAGATACTATTAATATATGTAGAAAATCATAAATCAATAAATATACTATCACATGAATAACGGGTTGAGTAGCATTTTACCACTACGATCGATTGTTGCATTACCTCAACATTAAGAGCTCTAAATTGATCGGTAAAAAATAAGAAATATTTATTCAGAAATGAGCTATGTACATTAAAACTATACCTTTATATTGTTACTACTGGCACCCATATTTTCAAACTCATCTATTATTCCAACTAGACTCTTTGCTAATTCTACATTGCACTGAAGGCGTATTATCTGTTCAGTATAGAGGTTTCCTCTGACGTCATCATCAGTAATAGTCAGTAGTCCATCCCTGAAAACAGTGATTTAAAAAAAAAATAATGTGAAAATGTTAGTGTAATATGAAGTAGGCTATTGAAATTTGCAGATTTCAGGGCTAGACAACCACTTTTCCCTCACCTAATAATTACCTTTAAACTCTGTGTGCCGTTTATTGTGATCATTGGTTAAACGAATAAAAATTTAAAAGAAATAATTGGAAATTGTTTAATAAAAAATCAGTTGCCGCTTAATAGAATTAATATTCGATATACATCATCTAAGCTATATTTGAGAAGTGAGCAAAGCATTTGCTGAACAGATAATTAACATGTTTTTAAATTACAGGTGCGTATTATATACGAATTTTTAATTTATCAGAAAATTTCACACTAAATCAAGCATGTGTTTTATAAATAGGTGATTATGATATGTGGGGCATTATAATTGAGATTTTACGGTAATTGCCCTGTTTAAACATTTATTTGGAACTCTCCAAGCATGGTTTGATATATTAAATGTGAAGTAACACAAGTAAATGCAGAATTTTCACTTTAAATATAACATAACCGATAAAATACAGCATTATGATAATATAAAAATGAAGCTGTCAATCAAATATACTGACCTGGATAATTTCGTGGTCAACTCCTCGAATTTCTTTTTTACAACATCATTTTCTTCCTGCAGCTGGGTTGATGTGCAATGCAATTGGATTCCGACCTCAGAACAACTGATTATGCAACTTTCTATATTAGGATCGATGCTCTCGATAATTTGCAAAGAGTTTACTGGATTTTTAGAAGGCTTAAACGATGAGTCTAGGGATTTATCAGGGGAAAAATTTGCCAAATCTATTATTAAATTATCAGGTATGTTTAAAGTCAAGCTCAATTGATTTGAATATTGCATCTCAGATATCAAAGCGATCGCTCCAGAGTCCAACGATTCGAGCATTGAACTAAAAGAATTGTTTTCTAACATTTTACTGTGATGATTGTATATCTCGAAAAATATTTTATATGGAATAGCCACTGACAGATGACTGGTATATGTGTGTGAAAGAGAAAACCGGGAAGACTGTTTCTTCAATGCCATCATTCCAGAGGATCTCAGTTTTTGTATGACTTGCCGTAAGACGGATTCAGGAAAATTTCTGTACAGTTGCAACAATTGAATACTACGAGTTCGCATGGTTCCCGCGCAACATAGTGAGCTATGAATGACGCTGTTTAATATGCTTTCTCTCACATTTGTTGAGATTTTTGGTTCTTCTTCTCTGCATATGTAAGCAGGATCCGGATAATCTATCAAGTATTTTGAACGTATCTCATCGAGAGTGTCAGGAATGAAGATTAAATTTATTCTATACTGTGAATGAATTATTTGGTGGAGTATCAAAGTTAACTCAATGAATCGAATTTTTAACTGTTTTTCATATTCAGCATACAGGGGAGAGCTCTGACCCACGCGATTTTCAGCCACGTATTTTGTAAATCTAGAAAGATCTGCTTTATGACGATTGGCTTCAGCCGTATACAAATGGACAATCCGGGCAACGACTGGATTTCTTAGTATGAAAAGAATACGCCTCTGACATGCTGCAGAAGTCTTGTCTTTGATACGAGTGGCGGCATGTAGAATATCTCTAACAGTCATAGCCGGGGCCATTTGTACTGAGCTGAATATCAAAGCAGCAGCAGCTCTAGCCAACAAGAGAATCCTATCTTCAACAGGACTCCAAGCGGCTCGAAGTCTTTTGGATTCGCTAAGAATCTGCCGGTCGACTTCATCCTGCCTTGGCTTTTTTTTAACAATCTCCCGTCGCGGCATTAGGGTTCTAACTACGAATTTACCTTTAGGCTTGACTGTGGAATAACTGTCATGACTTCTTGCCAATTTAGGCTTCTTACGAGGGCATACATCTTGATTTAATGCAGTTACACCCAACAGCTTTCGTTTTAGAGGTTTCACCTGGACAACTTCACCAGATAAGTATTCCCAGGAGCATTTCAAATGGCTGTAAAGAGTGGAGTCAAATCCTGCCGCACCAGACCCATCTCCAGGAATATACTCATCGTCAGTAATCTCATCAATAGCGTGCGCCCTCATCGCACTTGACATTTTCACTTCTGGAGTTTGATATTCAACCTGCTGTCCGAGAGCTGCGTATCTAAATCCAAGCTTTGTATTGCAACACACTGAACGAAGTCGATTCCAATAATACTTCACATCTTCAATATCACTAAAGAGAAAACTCTCCCGGTTGTATGGACGATCATCAATTTTGTTATAACTCTGACTGGTAGTGGTAGTGTCCAAAATACTTGTTCTTCGATTCACAAAAATAAAAACTCTACATCGTTTTAGCCCGATCTGTTCACCCATTTTAATGAGTCCAATCAGACAAAGACGATCAGCTGTGGAACGTATGGATGCTGAATATCGCTGTTTATAAAACAAATCCGCCTGAATGCTTTGTGGTAAATTTTTAACTAGTATCCGCGATTTAATCGGATGATTTATGTACTCCGTTAAGCCTGGTATTTTAAATCCGACATTTACTATGTTAAGAAAAACGCACAGGGGCATCATATATACTATGTCGCCTAAAAAGAGCCAGCCAGCGGGCATCCGACGGAAGGTATTTTCAGGCAGCGGTGGCACAAACAGATATTTTTCAGGAGCATTTTCATATGCGTTTTCTATCATACTACATAGATCTTTATCAGCCAAATAAGATTTTGGGATGAGCTCTTCTAACGCACCTACTTTGCCAGTATGACCATAACAGATGTAATAAAGATATTCGTGAAGAACACGCATCCTTGCCATTTTCGGAAGGTAGCCATGCTCTTTACCAATTTTAACAGAATTCTTAAAATTCACCATCCGGCTATGGTTCAATTTATTTAATTGCCTTCTTTTAATTTCCACTTCCTTAATAGCCACTTTGATGCATATCTGCTCAACAACAGACTGAATTAAAGGATTCGATACCTCAATATGTGGCTCACAAATGAATACAAGCGGCTGAGTCTTTTTCGTCTCTACCTTCAAAAGTTTTAATTGTCCGTCGTTTTCTAAATATTCAAGAATTCTTTGCAACGATCGCCGATCCATGATTCCATGTACAGGGATTTTTAAAGCTTCCAATCTTGTCAATTCACCAAGAAACTGAGAATTTAAAATAACATGTCTTTTCTTTAATTGTTCCATTATTAAATTGGCTCGCCGTAAAAATCTCAGTCCATTAGATTGAAATCTGCCTGATGTTTTTTCAGGCTTTGATATTTTTGACGGTGTATCTTGAACAGTTATTTCCTCATTATTGACATTCAACTGTTCACATTCTACATCACAAATTTTAGCAGGTTCTGCAACTGATTCGTTTCCAGCAGAATCGTTCAGATTTTCAAAAGACATATCTATCATCTTTTCTTTCATAGCTTCCATTTTTCCTTTCTCTTGTTCAATAGTTTTTGTAATATTGCATGTAAACTCTTGTGATGTATACCTAAAAATCAAATTAACCATATTATAATATATATATATATATATATATGCGTATAACTGTTATGATTCTTTTAATACTATTAGTCTTTTTTTTAATATAAAAATAAAAAAACTATATTTTTTACCATATCCACTCTGAAAGCAGAGCATTCAGCCCTGCCTAAAGCCTAAAAATACAGGCCTGGATGTCCAATAGCGTAAATAATTGGCTGAGAGCTAATTCTTGCAAAAGACAATTTGTCAAGATAAATACATTTGGTGTGGAACATAATACTAATTCATTTAAAAATATAAATGTA
>JAGVSQ010000946.1:0-32884 GCA_022683975.1 Rhyacophila evoluta
GATAAATAACAAAATACGGTTGTAATAAAAAGAGAGATATATTGGTTTTTTTTTTACCTAACTGCCCACCTAGGTTGTAGTTTTTTTTTTCATTCGTGTCAGAGTTTTCTCTAAAAACATACTCAGCAAAAAAGAAAACGCAAACAACCTACAAAGAAAATGGCCGACACTGTGGGCGGGGAATGTGTCAAATCACACTACATTCCCTTGTCTATGACAGGGTTTCGTAATAAATAATCTTTACGGTACTGTATTATGAAGCAGCCAAGGTAAATGGAATTAGTCTGAAATCCAAATACCTTTACAAGAAAAAAAAGCAATGAATATAACTCAAGCGCAGTCGGTCGATTTATTTCAAATAATCTAATAAACTAATGTAGGATAGTTGCTAAGCCAACATATTCTCAGCAAACAATTTGTACTTAGTTATTACTCTGATATAAATATCTATGATATATGCCAGTCTATTATTTTTTTATATTCCCGTATATAAACGTCGATATTTGATTTCGTAATGTTGTTTTATCATTAAAAGAATCATAAATGTCTTAAATATGTATTGATAGTAATAGTCAATTCGACAAAATATAGGTAAAATATTTTATATTAAGAAATCCATTACGAAAATTGCTTTATATCACCATTTTAATATTAATTATAGTAAGTGATACACCTTACATTACACTTAGTTTCATTTTTTTGCTACTGTCCTATTGGTGGTCAATTTGGTAAATTTTCACGCTATGGCATCAAATATGAATGCCATTTTTTTCAGCTTTAAAATTTTAAATACGTGAAATCACCTGCACACACACTAGCTAACTAACTCCAAGCAAATAAACCGATTGACTTAAGTTTTTTGTTACTCTTGATTATTTGATACACACGGAGTTGGCTAGTTTGTAGATTAAGCCATACAATTGTATAATATTAATAGCATTCAATGTTCAAAAGTCCAAAGCCGATAAAAGACAAAAATAGTATCCAAACATACATTGAAATGCTCTTCTCAGCTTAATTTTATTGTTATTATAAGTAGATAAATTATTGAGATACGTATTTCTTAACAACATTTTAATTGAAACGATTGGTATTACATGTCATATTATTATGATAAATCCATCTATAAAACTCTAGACCGTCTGCTACTACGATATTTGTTAAGGTCACTCTCAAAATACCCAGACACTGTTTTTATGTGCATAATGTACAAACAGTTGGTTAATGGTGAATTCGTCCTTCGAGATAAATGCATTAAACCTCTCAAGAAGATGAGCAATTCAGATAAAACCGTCATAGTAAAAAAATATATAACATTTATGGGATGCCGAACTCAGTTTTCAACATTGATTGTGTCTCAGCTATCGATCTTTCAACGTGTAATTCATAATCCTTTCGATCATTTGACATTTAAAACGTGATGTAAGGCCATTTTATTGAATATTGGGGAACAGACAAACAATTTTTTCGATATTGCATATTTATGAATATATTCAAAAAATAGTGCAACAATTTCAACAAAGAAAAAATTGTAAAACTCTCTGAGAATCGTTAACAGTTTGTCAATGCCAGAGATGGTTAGAAAATAAGATGGTTCAAAAGTAAAAAAAAATAGTTTGAAAAATAAATCGCCAAGTAAAACAACAGTAAACGTGGATAATGATGTGTTGCGGGTTGAAATTGAAGCAAATCTAGCACACATCATACAGCGAATAGGATACAAGCTCGAATAATCCTGGAGTATTGCACAAGAACACCTTGAAATACAGGCAAAAGAATAAAACAGGGCGTGTGGATACTGTACGCAATTACTGACGAAATTAACGCTGTACGAGCGAGGATGTGCCGTTGTTTAATAAGAAAACAGAGAGAATAAATGTTTTTACAACATCTTGTGACTAGGGACGAAAAAAAAATATTATGCTTGAACCAAACACGCAATGGGCAATGGTTATTAAAGTATAATATGTTGCGATTTCTTGACATACTATTTTACTTTCAGTTTTTAACATTATCACCGATTATCAACAAGAGAAATACTAAAAAGTATGCAACCAAGTATTAAAATGAATTTGTAATTACTAGGTGAATGAAATTAATTAGAATAAAAATGAGTTTGAATCTATTCCAGGTAAAGTCGAGTAATAAAGTTAATTAATATGTTATAAAAGAGGCGACGAGCAATTAAGATACATTTAAATAATATTGAACATTCCTGTGTTTACAGTAAACTTCATGAAAATCGTTAAAATTTTATCTCCGACAAAGACATACTTTTTTATATACACTCGTTTGACTCCATTCCTATTTTCTAACTTCTCATCATAGCTTGTCTAACACCACGACAGCTATCCATCTTACTTTGGCTTATTATGGCTTGATTTGGGTCAAAATGTATCGACGTATGATATATATATAAATCATAATAATGTGAATTTTTTTGAATGTGAAAAACAGTTCGGATTTTACTATTTTACTTAGCATACCATATGAAATAAGTTTTAGAAAGATTAATTTACTATCTAATGGATTTAAATACCCTAGATCCTCGATACATCGGACTTCCAATATACGTAAAGAAATGAAAGTGCAAACGTTAGAGTTTGGTTGATGACCAAGATGTAGGCATATATTTAGAAGTTTCAGGTTTCTGTAGGAAAATATAAAATAATTCTCGAGAATAAATAGCCGAACAAAATGTTTTCAGTGGTTAGAAGTAAACGAATGTGATCCTGGGTATCACATCATGATTGAAAGTGAAACAGTAAATGGAGTTATGGTTTTGGAAGATGGCGAGGAAGTGAAGATAGCGAGGAAAGGAAAAAATGGATCTAACAACAAATCAGTGATAAGATTGTATCTCTACAATCTAATAACATACATTGGCCATAAACGAGATAAATACATCCAATTATATTTATATATATAACTAACATTTTCGTAATTTTAAAGAGTTTTTTTCATAAAGTGGAAACAAATCTTGATTCTTTTCTTGAAATTTTAATATCCATGTATTGAGCTGTTTATTTTTTAATAAAAAAATGTATTAAGAAAACCTATTTTAAAATAACGAACTTTTAGGTCATACGGAAACCCACTCATACGTATTAGTATATTATATTGAATTTCTACTCTAGTGTATTGCATCTTGAAGCACCATATGTGAGTTAAATAATATAAATGTAGATATTTAAAAATTAAACTAACTTTTGACAAGTGAATATTAATTCAAATAAACCACGATTATTCTGTTCAGAATTGTAATATTATCGTGTCAGTAAGAATGATATGAATTAGTTTATTTTTCAAAATAATTTACGCAATAAAAGTTTCCATTTTAAAGACACTTTCTAGACTCTATTGCTACGAATATTTTCTGAATTATATAAGAGATTTTTTATACTAAGGTTTAACAGAAATAAAAATAAAAACAAAAAGGAAAACTTTACTCCTGGTTACTACCTATTGAAAATCACGCACCTGGGAAATATTGTCATAAAGTAGAAAATCGCACATAACTTAACAAAGCTTTGGCAGGTCCATTTTACCCTTGCGTTTTATATTTACGCCCTCATTGTTATAATACCTTCTTCTTGTGAGAATGCGTGATAAACCTTTTTTCTTTAGACTCTTTCTTAACGAAATATTATGTAATATAACGCTCTTTTACAGCAAAACACACCGGTGGTAATAATTTATGTATATTAAAGAAAGAAAAACAATAAAACAACCCTATAAAATACTAACTAAATAAATAAAATCATGGCTATAGCCTTTTTCTCTTACTGCGTCCACATCAGGAGTGGAGTGTATCGATCTACACAATGTGAAGATATGTCTTTTAAGATTCCAATGTTTTTCAAAATTATTGTTTGTCTCCCAATTGTTAAGCCCAATTGGGATCCAGTCCTGTATCTTAGATTTATTGTTTTAAATTTAACAGCTATTGGAATCGTGCCCACAATCTCTGGTTCCAAAGTAAGCACGCTAACCTCTGGGTTACCGTGAAGGTAAGATTTTTGAACTAAATTAGTTATTACGCTAAGTGGGTGTTTTTATTCTGGTACTATATTATATTTGGTTCGACGGCTGACTACACAATCATTTTCCACACATTATTATCCAGAACTATCATTCTATATTTTCCATTAGACATACTCATTGAATTCAGAAGACTCTCAGTAGTATTCTTAATGTAGTATTTTCTTAGAGAGGCTTACTCCAACTCGATTTTATTATAACTACGTAAAAAAGATTTGATTAGATAACATTTTTTAGCTGTAACAATTGAATTAGGTAATTTATAACCAAAAAATTCGCGATGAGTTGCCGGATGAAAAATTCTTGATGGAGAATCAAATGAGAAAAGAAACCAAGACATTTAACTTAAAAGCCATATTAATTATTACAATATTCTGAATTTAATCATTGCTTACATTATTTCACTGTCAAATGAGAGCCTAAAATAACAACAAAAAAAAAACAATCTTAGAATTGCCATAAAAACTCACACAAGAGTAGACAATATGTTACACGGGTTATTTTATATCAAATTATAAATAAAATGATTTGAAGAAAATTACAAACTCTTTAAAAATAATACACTCCATTATTTAGAAAGCGTAAAGAAATATTTAAAATAAAATACTGCCATAAAATGAGCTGAAATATTTTTCGACTCTTAGGTATATTTACGAAAGCAAAATTAAAAAGAAAAAACCAAATCTTTCTGCGTAGGTTGGTTGTCTAAATTGGAGTTAGAAATGAAAGTTGACTCGGAATCAATACTGATTTGTTAACGCCTTAAGTGACTCTTCGATGAGATCATTTTATTGGTCGAATCAGCTTAAGGCAATGTTCGTTAACAAGTCACTTACTTACGTAGACGAGATCCCGAGAGATTTCTTCCTTTTGACTCGTTTATTCTCTTCAATGTTACTTACTTTGCGTTGGCTTCAATCAATAAAGTAAAAATGTTCTTACTACCGAACATTACTGAATAGGTACGCACTTTTTATTTATTTTATTATATATTTGGCGAACATTTATCTAGTGTTATCGATTTTGTACCCAGTTAATATTCTGAACTCCTAGTACCTTAAAAATATTCGCTTATTACTATTATTATTATATTGATATGATGATGTTTTTTATCCTCGATAGTAGGGAGGTTAGCGTACACGTTTAGGAGCTGGAGATTGCGGGTTCCAATCACACAGTTACAGATTTATTAAAAATCCAAAGATCTAGGACTAGATGTTCAATGAATTGACAGATTGTGTGACAACCGAATCTTGTGAAAAAAATGATTATAAATATAGGATGATGCTGACAATGTGAAGATACATTCAATCCATTTTTGAACCGGTCATCGTCTCACTGTTGATATTAATATGCACGCACTTCTTTCGGAGTGGACATGATCAAATATATCTATATCATCAATTAACATTATTTTCTGTATCCTACTTTTTATTTATATTATAATTAATATAGAACATCTAAAATAACACAATATTATTAATTCTTACTTTAGTAGACTATATAAATAATATTTCTGGTCCTGAAATAACTGTCAATAAACGAATACATATTTATATGCATGTAATTAAAAAATATCCAAATTTTTATTTTAATAAATTTCACGTTCTGAGATTTTAATCTCTTTTTTTTGGGTATTTTAGGTGTATTTTTATAATGGTACAGAAATTCACGCAACCAAGATGAATAAAAAAATCAGTATATTTGTATGCCATATTTATATAGTTTTACGCTGTTTGTATTTGAAAAATTTACAAAATGACGTAAACTTAGAACTGAGAGAAATAATGGAAGCTGAAAGAAATTTTATATCGCGCAAATAGGGTGGAGCCCCCTGGTAATTTAACATAATTATTAAAGCGTTGTTTTCACCATGTAAACGTTAACTAAATTATTAATAGCACACGAACTCGAGGATTATGTGGTTTGAATTATTTACCCGTTACAAGACATATCTAGAGGATGAATATGTATACAAAGGCAAAAAAATACACATTTTTATCTCATTTATTTAAGGCTTTGCATCCATGTTTCTAACCTTTTCCCTTTTTTGCTACCTGAATTTCTCTTAGTCTGCAAAATATAACTCTGAAATTCCATAGCAACTTATTTTGGTACTGTTTTAACACTATACGGCACACCACATATTCCATAAATCTGTCGCCATTTTTATCCCTAAACATTGGACATGGGTCCCTTTTCTTTTACACTTTCTTATGGTAAAATTTCTTCCATAACATGGCTTGACAATAATGTATGAAAATATGTTTGTATTAGCCGAATTAATATCAAAAACCAATATCCAAATGTGGTGAGTAAAGATGCATGATTTTTAGTATAGATTTAGTATAGAGATATTATATCATACATATATTTAACAGATATAATATATATGCTGAAAAATGTATGACAAATGCTGAACACCATTACATAGCTTATTTAACTATATCTTCATAGATATTAATTTGTAAAATATTATAAATAATACATATGGCAATCGAATGCAAGAAGATAAATCATTGGTCAAACACATCGCATAATCATTTCATTATATGGTTTTTTTATCACCGCCAACAACACGTTTTGATTATTTTTTTCTCTCATTAGTCGCTTTCTATATTTTTTGTATCTCATTTATTTATCACTCCTGCGTAACTATGAATGTTAATTTTGTTTATTAACACGAAACGTTGAGATAATTGCAGATCGCTAATTTTAGGCATTGACGAGATGGCATAAAATACTTTGAATTAATAAAGTCATGTAAATATTAAAACATAGCCTCTTAACTGCTGAGTCGTTTTTCAAAACCTCATAATCCTATCGAGAAATAGTACCACTCGATTTGATTTGAAAGGGTAAAAATATATTGTTAAACATATTTTCTTTTATATTCATTTTAAAAAAGGAGATGCAAAGACAAAAATATATCGATGTTAGCGTTTCTCGACATTATTACTATATCATTATAATATCACAAACACTGAATGATACATAATTATTAAGGGTTTGAAAGGAGAAGAAGAAAATTTGAGAAAATAATGAAAAAAATTACCAATATTACAAGAAGGTCTACCAGCTGACTTGGCTAGAAATTTATAAAATATGACAGTATTCATCTAACTGATTGCACAACGAAACAATTTAGTTTAGCGCAGCTATTGCTTTCTATTATATATTGAAATTGTGACTGAGATGTAATATTATATGTTAGCATCATTTTAGACTTTTCAAATTATGTTTTATTATCAAAAGGCTGATATACCTGCGAAATTCTTACAAACTCATATAAATTAATGTCATATTGATGCGAGCCCGTTTCCAATAAATCCCAATTTAGGAAGATGTATTGGCGCGAAACTTCGACAAAAATGACACCCAGGCGTGCCAACATCTTTAATATTTCCCTCCGAAGATGGCGGTCCTTTTCGAGTCGTTTTAACGACTGCGGTTCCACTTAATAGCGGCTGTAACGGCCGCGAAAATTGTGTTCTGGGCCATTTTACACAGCGCACCCGGCTTAAACATGTTATTAATGGAATATAAAAGAGTCCCTTCTTTTGCAATTTATTAGAACGCGCCCGCTCATGAACAGGATGTCTGTATATTACACAAATAGGGCATACTAGCAAGCGTAACAAATACATCATAATTCACAAAACACTTTTTACTTTATGCATACTTTTGTTGGAATCAGTATAATTTTTAAAAAGGTTTTTGGGATAATGTTTATTTCTCTCTTTCTAGAATTCTTCTTTCAATACTTCCAGTATTAATTAAAGACTAGTTTTTAGTAATACATTTATCATTACAGGAAAATTAATATTTACAGAAAGAACGCCAGTCCCTAGCAAAATCATTTAAATAAGTGGCTTACATTGTAGTAATCTTAAACAAATTTATGTTCGCATTATCTTATATCTGTAACAGCTAATTTAAACTTGCGTATTGTAAAAAAAATACTAGAAGTTTTTCGAATGTCGTTATTTATGTATTGAACTTTTTGCATTATGCGATTGTTGGGCAGATTTGCTTTTGAATAACTCACACCTCATAAATATAAAAATGTATGCAGATATACCCATACCTGTTGATATAATATTTTATACTCTAAAATTGGAGCATACTTATACAGTGTTAAGTCATGTATTGACAGATTATTTGTCAGGAGAATTGTTTCTCAGACAATTTCTCAACCTAATAAGCAACTAGTCCTACTTTTTCAGATTTCAAAAATGCAACAAATGTGGTAATCGAACCCACATTCGTCGAATGCAAGGCGCACGCTTATCTCTACGATATTTTTATAAGCTATAATTTATTGAAAACGTTTTTATTTAGTGACCCATTTTTTAGAAATTTGAATGGAATGAGAAATAAATGATCACATTTTAGTGACGTATTCAACTTATATTAAATAAATAAAACAATATTATAAACACAATGGTATTATATTTAAAACTTAACATCATGTGATCGCCAAAACAAAGAATATGCGCATAGAATAAAGCTATCTGAAAGTAAGGACTCAAGTTTCAAATGAAATTATTTAAATGAATAAAAAATATTTCTTTATATATAATTTACAAAGATATTATAATGTTAGCATGACAAATAAAATGCCAAAGAGAATCCAAAAAAGGAACCTTCATCTGGTTTATAATGATATATCCCTATTTAGCCAACCTTAACATATTTTAATTGTACAGGCTACTAAATTATTAAATCTTAGAATCCGCAAAAAACAGTTCCGAATTAATCATTAATTGATCATTAACAAGTAAGATAATAAATGCATATTTATTGAATCACGACGGTGAGAATATAAATTATTCTTATTTTTATGCCAATTGCAATCAAAAGATTTTAATTAAATCAATATTATTATCCAAATATTTTTAACGAATTATGTAATCATATTAAAATTTTATAATAATATTATGATACAATTGTTTTATATCGCCACACTGTGTATAATAATAATCATATAAAGTTATCATGAGTTACAAGACTCGAGGATTCAAATTTAGAACGATGGTGTTTTGTTTTTTTATTATTATATTTAAGGCTACCGAGTGAAATTATTATTCAGACTCTGCGGAGGTATTATCATTTTAATTTTTCTTTTATTCCGTTTACTCCCCGCAGCATCGTTCAAGGAACCTCTTTATTTGCGTTCGGAGTAATTTTGCGTGGCCGCTTTGGTGAGGTTGTGTATTTAATGCAAAGAATAAATCTTAAGCAATGTACAATTACTGTCATTTACATTTTCTTTTGCTTTTTTAATAACCTTTTTGGTTTATATTAAAGTGTACTGAAAAAAAATAGATCATTTTTTATCTCATCCTTCAAATTTATAGGCTTCTTTCGCGCTATTTGAGAGAAATCCAAGAGCAAAAAGTAGCCTAACCTGCTGAAGAAACATGTATCACGAGTAATATTTGAATTGATAAATAAACTTATTGTTGAGAAAGTATACAATAGTAGACGATTCAACAAAAGTCACTAGTCACAAGATATAGAAACCATCGCATGACTATCCAAGAAGTCACGCAATTACCTAACTGATTGGAAGAAATAACGAAGAGCAAATAACTAATAAGAATAAAAGTTTTAATGTGAAGTCTCATCCAGTCGTGAATTAATAGAGGATAAAATAATTTATTTACTTATCCATTTTAAAATACAACGAAATACATAAAAGTCCAAGCAATCGATAGATCAGGATCGGCTTACGCCATTAAAATATATTCAAAAAGTTCCATCAGTATATTCTTTAATTTGCAAATCTAGCAATAATGTATATATTATACTTATATTGAAATATAAAATCGTATAATTTAATATTTATTTTAAGCATATACTGGAATTTTGCCGATCTTGAGAATAAGCAGCGAAATAATTTAAGCTTCTCAATATATTAAGGATATATAATATTTTGTTGGGCAACCATAAATCATTTAAGACATATCAATATTTTTAAATAAAATGCTTTAGCCAAAAATTGATAATATGTTTTATTTTATCTTGAACGTATTTCAAAATCAATAAGTAGAAAGCTTAGCAGCAAAGTCGACATTTAAAATTCGTAATTACGATATCATTGGTATATTTTTTTCTTGTACAATCAAAAAGCAAATATTATAGATAGGAATTGAACTTTTGGTTTTAAATTTTGGAAACGTATTAAAATTCTCTATGGTGCAGAAAATCAATAAGAATTCAAATTTGGAATGCCCGATTTGATATCGGAGTGGCGTACTCAATTACTGAGACGTCAAAGAACCCGAAAATTTATTCCATGAAAAAGTTACACCAATGGCGTACTTTGTGTATTTTAAAGGTAATTGGATAACCTTTATATATGATACTTCATTATTTATATTGAACGACTGATATTTATATTAGAATCATTAATCTAACAATATATTCATACAACTAGCACCAAATAATATAATATTAATTATCAGTTGAAGGTATCATTTTAATATACACGTATAAATATAATATCTTTTAAGAAAAATATAACTTTTTTGTTTAGAGAGAAACTATCAAGTTGGACTAGATATACATATTATAACCGTAAAATATCTTGTTACAAATAAACCGTTTTGGCAAATAGTAACCTCATTTATATAGAATTCATTCATACTTATGATTTTTGTCGATAGCAGTATTTAGATATTCGGGACATTCCCGTTAAATAAGGTAAATTGCTGCTCAATATCAGAGCTCCGGGATACGCTCGATTAAGAACAGGTATTAAGAAGGGGACGGGTGGATGATTTGCACATTAAGTAGCAATATTTAGATAATAATATATTTTAAACTGTAATCAAATCCACTAAATCTTAGCATACTAAATAACAAATTTTAACGAATTCATATGAAATCATCACAACTTGAAAACACAATATACATGAAATACTTAAAAATATATGAATACAAAAGTATTAAATTAACTTTTTTTGCCATGTCTGCTTCAAAAATAAATCATATGTTCTCAGTGTCAAGAACAATCAATATTTGGATCTATACATTGTGAAGACTGAATAATAATATCAGACAAAAATGCTTTGATTTGGGCCTACTACCTTCGCACCAAAGCGTGCGTATTTGTCCCTCACTAATGCTTTTTAGATAATAATTTTAAAAGTTTTGCTTTCTGCCGCAAATGACGTCGTTTTAATTAATTTTCTCAGGCATTCGCCAGGTTCACACGATCTATCATGATGCCATAATGTTTAATCACTTTTATAGCCAATTCCGACGACACCCCTTTCATCAACAATATCAAAAAAATTGCACTGTCACTGTGCGTTCGAACGCAATGAAATATGGATCGGAGTAAGTAAGTACTTTTTCGACTGCTTTATGTGGGTGGGCTTATTTATTTATTTTAGAAGAGCGATGCGAAATATTTTTGCCGAATCAACCAACATCGCCATTTTCAGATAAATACACAAATACGTGAAGCATAATATGCAATATGTTACTGTTGCAGTGTTAAATAATATATATTGTGATCAAAGATCTGGTTGGCATTTCTGTTTTTTTAACTATACATATTGTAGGTAATTCAGTTCTAAGCGACAATTATCTTAGGAAAAAACCTACTGGACTAATTATTTCTTCAAAAATCACCGTATAAAAAAATCCTAAGAACATAACTTCGTTAAATATAGTTACCTAACCTATCCTAACTTAACTTAATCCCCGGGGAGATTTTTATAGTTGTTTTTATAGGTTGGGGAATTGTATATTTATTCAATACCCGCAAAATTTCACAATCATTACATTGATGTATACCGTAGCGTAACAAGTATGAAGTACCAGAATTTCCCAAGGAAAGACATTTCAGAATATTAATTGATGGGTATTGGAATGTATTAAGATATTTGAACGTCATCAATATGGAGTTATAATTGAATATAACTTTTTATTCACGGTATATTTCTGTAAATTTTCTAAAAAATAATAAATCTCCTTGTACGAGTACGTTTATGTTTTCGCATGTATTATAATAGATTGTATTTAATACTATCAACATTTAGACGCATGAACCAATCATTGATTGCTACTTTTGCTTAATTGATTACTTCTTCAATCATTAGCTAGATATTTTATGAAATAACTATTTACATCCTTTACCAGCAACACATTATAGACTTCAAACACTCAGCGAATGATTGCTTTCTTGTTATCCGAATCAATAGATATTTATTTTTTGTAATATTCTTTGAATACGATATCGCTGGTATGCGATGAGAATTTTTGTTCAATATCAAAAACACATCAAACTTTTATGGAAATAGATATTATTTCCGAACTCATACGTAATGCAGTATTTATTACATAAATAAATGTTTATGAAAAGATCACTTTTCAACATGAAATGGAAATCCACCATTCGTCCATATTTTTTCACTCATAACTCGGCATTAACAAACATCTTCTTATTAAATACTAGTATCAATAACCAGATTAATCAGTTTAATTAAACTACAATTATTTTCTAAATTTCCAATTCTTTTCACCTTATACTACGATATATTTTTTCGTTCGGGTATATTCGCTGGTTTTACTTTCATTTAGTATTAATTTGTTCTTACCATATACACTTTGAAATTTAAGCATTTTGATTTTCATAATACGAATACTTGAAGTAATTAAGCGAATACTTTTATAACTTATAAGTAAATATGATTAATACAGTTATTTATTATGATGTGAAATTATAAATAACAGTTTTGACTGAGAAATATACTTTTATAAGTATTTTCTAATTATGCTGTCGTATATTCTAGACGTTAATAAATGACCATAGGAAATACATTAATAATATTATAGCGCTTTGTGGGCTACTCAAAAATGTATTGAATTTTGAATGTATGTCTAACATAATGTGCTTACCGCAATGTCACGTTACCTAAATCAAAATGATTTTAGATTAAGATAATAATATGTGTACAGAGAAACCTCACAGCGACACTTCTAATCCAACGCGCAGAGGTCCTGAAACTCTTAAGAGGCTGAGAGCCAGTTTCCAGGGCCGCAAAATGTTTATATCGTCGGGTGAAATGCCTACAAGAAATGAACATGTCAGAAAACTAAAGACTGTTTGCGGGTACGACCCTCCTAACGCATGCACATATGATATAAACACAACGTATTCGTCCACAAAAACACCATATTCAACGTTTTCATCTAACATATAATAAAAGGATGATCTCACATATGGAAGCTTACCAGTTTTAAATAATTTAGAATTAAAAATCAATTTCCATCAAGCACCATCAGTCGAAAATATTAATTATTAAAGAATGATCACCTACATCATTACAAAACGTATTTCATGTCTGTCAAATAATTGTGATCATTCGCAATAATTCGCTAGAATCAATGGTGTTTATTACTAGTTTCACTACTCATATTTACCTGAGATAGTTTCAAACGTATTCTTTATTCAATGCAATTTATATAATGTCAATGCCATTAAAACACATTAATTTCAATATATTATCAGTCTCTTGTTGATCATTGGTGATCATGTTAAAAGTTGAAGGTAAAACAATTGAGCAATAGATGGCAAACAAATAATGCTTGAACGTTTTTTTTTGCTACTGTTTTTCATTTAATAGGAGTTTTTGAGACAGATATTATAAAAAATATCATGTATTTTCTGTATAGATTTTAACAGTGTTAAAGTAAAAAATCAGTGTAAGAAAATAATTGATTATTTTTCTCGCACCATATAATACAAAACCGTGCAAAACTTCATGCAATAATAGAATTGAGTATATTTGCAATACACGTGGTTAAAATAAAATAAGTTTTATACAATCTTTCCAATTTAATATAATATATCCATCGACGAATTGCAGAGAGAAAAGATTCTCGCGTCCTATGTGGTTTTATGAATTTCACATAAGTATACGTTCGTTTTATGTCTAACACTTAGGCTGTAGTGTTAATTATACACAAATAATGCGGAGAGATTAAATGGGGTTCCTGAAATAAGGACAGTTTCTTGTTAATTGCCAATAAAGGGTGATAATTAGCGTCATTTGTTAAGCCATCGAAGGCTTTGCATGAGGATTTAATGCGATGTGTATCGGTAACAACAGCTTTATATCTTTTCAATAGTTTTAATACATGTAGTGGAATATCGTTTACACTTAACGAACTGTACATGCTATATTTTTGCTTGTATTCACAAACTCATTTTTAGTATAAGTATTTTAGATATTATAAATTAATTATAAATTGGAATTCGAAATTGGAGCAAATTTATCTCAACAACGTAAAGTTTACCACAATAAAAATGAATTATATGGATCATGGCATTGTTAAGAATTATTTAAATATACTTTCTTCAAAATAATTAGTTGCTAGCTAATTGCTCAACTCATTAGACATCCAGCTATGTATCTTTCTTTTTAATTTGCAGCCGTGAAATTTAAGTCTGTAACATACACTTACCTTTTGGTTATCCAGAATAAATAGATAGTATAAAATGTTGTATTTAGTGAGAGGGTAGTGATTGATATTGTGAATAATTTGAGAAAGTATCTGATTGTCTCCATATTATGCGGATTCATAGGATTTACATTTGAAAATAGAAAAAAATGACAGTAATAATACTCTAATTGTCCCCGGTAGCGTAATTGGTAGAGTGCACACCTAGCAATCCGGGGAATGCGGTTTCGATTCCTCATCTGTCGGATTTTAAAAATCCTTAAATGCAGAACTGGGTGTCCATTGGGTTGACTGATTGTCTTACAAACAATTATCGTTAAAAAATAATCAGTCAAGACGTCTTCACATTGCGGAGAGACACATACTCCACTTTCGGAATGAATATCTTCACATTGTGTAGATCCATATGCTCCACGTTGGGAGCGAATATGGTATATAAAAAAATGGTAGCAGGTATATCATGTAAATATATATACAACAGAGTGTTAAGTTCAGATTTTATTTAGATTACATATTATATAATAAGCGATAAATGACATATTCTGTATTGTAAACATTATATACGGCATTATTCAAGTGTATTCAAAATTTAGATCAATGTATAGTAAATAAAATGATGTGAAAAAATCATCTAACATCAATTAAGCACTCGCAAATAAACATTTCTATAGCTTCAAATTTTACCTCTATAAGAATAAACCTGGTTCATTGTTTAACGAAAATTAACCAGTCTATAAATAGTATAATATGGACGTGTAAAGGCAAACAGACGTAAATCCAGGGTATTTTACAGAAAGCTCAAAAAACGATTTGTATTTGGAATAATTTTGGGTCAAAGTTAAAATATTAAATCAAGTCAAATTAAAAATATAACAGTTGTATGTGTTTTATTTACACAATCTTATACGTATTTAATACGTAACTTCAGAAAAATAATAAAATTGATGTAGTGGAAGTTCTTTTCCTGGTCAAAAATTTCACAGACCGTACTATGATCAAGCTTAAAAGCCAAATTTAGATTCTAATTCTGCATTCTTACATCTTTTTAATATGACCTGAGTTAATTTGTATACATTGCAGTTATCCGAAAAAGCTTATTTTGAAAAAAACTGAGGGTTACGCCTTTTTTTCCGCAATAGAATGTTTTAAATTAAAATATTTTATCGAGTAGCCTATGATAGCTGACTGTAATGATGATGCCGAATAACTTATGATGAAATCACGGCATTCTTTCGTTTAAGTTGTGAAAAGTTTCAACATTGTTGAGATTATTAATTTTACGAAACGCTCTTTGAGAACAAGAAATAAAGTCGTCCGGTGAAGTCGAAGAAACTTTCCGAAGTATTAAAGTCAAAGCGTGCTGCGAACTTTCTTTTTTTTAACTTCGTGACCATCGCGAGGAAACGGAGCTAGTGAAATATCTTTCGCTCAAGATAAATATTATGAGCGTAATGGTGATTTATCTTGGAAGTTTTTGAGCTTTTAACTGATTTATGAAAATAAATTATATAAATGTGTGATGTTTCCATATTTGAATGTTTACATCTGACATCTGTCTCACCGCTGCGAAATGTTTCATAGTCATATTTCCGTTAACACACATCGATCATAATTCACAAACAGGTAGCAAATTAATTTCGGTCAGTAATAAATCGTAAAATTAAATGTTACTTTGATGTTATTAAGAGAAAAAGATAATGCCTTCAAAAGCCGCAACAATTTGTTTTAATACGCATTGTTTCACCTGCAAATAGACATTTTAAAAATACATATATATTTATATAAGGATTGTAATTCAATTGTGTTCTAACAACTAAATGGGACTTTACTATACCTAATTCCCTCCTCTCTTTCAACCATATTATTTTTACATTCATTATGCGAATTAAGGCGTAACGAACGAAATGCGCCTTTCAAAATGATAAAAATATCCCAGTAATAGATCCTCAAGACCTAACTTGGTGTGCAATAAAGTGTGCATGATTTATATTCCACTAAGATCTTGTTAATATTAAGCCTTGTTGCAAAGTGAGATGCCGCTTTTTTAATTTTAAAAATGATGAAATTGAATCATAATGTTAACAGTTTCGATAAATAATAAAACCGACTAGAAGCTCTTTTTTTAACCGACATTCTTTGACACTGGTCAGGGATTTTTCTCTTAAAGACATTTATCTTTTTACTGTATCGTTTCATTATATGTTGTATATTATATATTGTCATCCACCAGTTGCTTTATTTTCTAATACCATAAGAAAATATTTTTTTAATATCTCATGGTCAGACAAAGACATATTGAATAGGTGTCCAGTATTGCATATATTTGACAAATCTTAATGCAGATTCGGAACTTAAACCTGCAACCTTGCTGTAGAGCATGCTTACTATTTAGCTTATAACCTACTAAGTATTATGTATTATATACTAGATTTTTAAGTAGTCATCTTTACACTATCTGCTCCACTTTTAGAGCAGATATGTTAAAAAGAAGAGTCTGATTTATTAGCGCGTACTGTAATATAAAGTCTCAAGCAACTCAATTCGCCCTTATGAAGTATCGAGCAACAATATTTTTTATCGTCTACTATCTATTGAGTTATGCTATAATATTTTCTACAATATCATCTAATGTCTCCTCAGTAGCGTAGAGATTAGCTTGCGTGTCTCGTAGTCTGGGGAATGTGGGTTCGACTCCCACATCTGCTGGATTAAAAAAAAATCCTGAAAATATAAGACTTGGGTCGAGTTATTATTGTTTGCCATACGATTATTTTGAAAAATAGTCTGTTAAGTTATGTCTACACATTGCGGAGATCCATATTCTCCACTTTTGAAGCAGATATCTTCAAACCGTGTAGATCCTTATGTTCCACTTTCGGAGGGTATAAAAATATTATACAGTAGATATTTTTTGTATTATATTAGATAATGAATATATTATATTCATGTAATATAATGTAGATCTCCGCACGGCAAAGACTTACTTTAATAGATTGCCTTCACGATTGTTTCTCAGTCATTTGCTCAGGGTATTAGATATCTAATCTTGCATCTGGATTTATTGATCTTATATTTACCAAGGTCATTATAGCGTATTTGCAAATGGAGTATATATATCGTGAACAGAATATTTATTTTTGGTATATTTGTTTTACAATGATTGGTTATCAGCCAATTGATCAAGTTTTTGAATATCAAATATTGAATCTTTAAATAAAAAAAAATCGTAACCAACTGTCAAATTTGAACTCGTAACATCGTGCCCGAAACTGGAGGAGGCTAATCTTTATCACAAAATACTCCTAGTACGTTTAATATAATATTGTGTATGATTAATAATATCATAATGATGTAAACCTTTTTGTTATTCTAACAAATAAACTCATTAGTGATACAGAATGAAATGCGTTTGTATTCGACCCAAGACTTACTCGGGGCATGACGTTTGATATGGAAAGCGGAATTTATTCAGTCCTCGTTTTGGAGATCATCTTTGACCCGAGGCTGGGACTCCCCGTTTTTATATGGGCCATGATATATTGCTCGTTTAATACGGACGCTTTCTTTATGTTTTATTTTCCCCTATTTCTTCGGGAAAATCCGACCACCCGTTATAAACAAAATATATTATAATGTAATACAATATATATCAAGGATCGGCATGCTCTCAGCTGCGTGCGACTTATATAATCTAAATTTACTTTAAAATGCGATGGATATTTCTGAGTGAAGCAGGGTTATCATCCGTCCTGTTTTATTTCCACACGGTGGGTATTTAAAATATGCAAAAAATTCCGGAGTTTTACTTTCAGCTATTTTTTCAATTTTAACGAGTTCCATTTGTATGTGCCTCTTTTTTCTACAAGTATATTTAATAAAGGAGACAAAAAATTAAATGTATGCCAGATAATTCCAAAAAATATATATTAGTTTTTACATTTTAAATTAAAATTGGTAATAAAACAATTACAGAAGGAAAATTTCGAGAAAATTTTGTGAACATTAGCAACATCAAGAAGAGAAATTACGAAAATTATTTTTTATGAAAACGTGCCGCGAAAATAAAAATGTTTAATTTTTTAACAAAATGTTTTTTTAATTTATTGTACTTTGTTTTGTTTTATTGTGGTGATACTTTTGGAATTGTTTAATCATTCCATAAACGTATTTATAACATTCCTCTTAGTGTATCAAATGTTAAAAACGGCATGTATTTCAAGAAGCATGACTTTCTTGTATATCCATGTAATATCATTTTTTAGGTTATGTAATGATATCTTTGATGTCTTCTTTTCTAGGCAATATAATATGGCAACCCAATGAAATGAGTCATATGATACGAAAGATATTTAACATACGAATCATATCTCTAAAAGCTTGTTAGTAGTGATCAATTTATTTTTATTTAAGATCGATGTACACGTCGGGAAAAACATTTACACTACCACTTATCGGTAATGTATAAATAGGCTGCATACAGTATTCCCTTTATTTATTTTCTTATGCATTTAAAAATAGTGCATTTCTAATTATAATATAAAACGAAAATGAGTTAAAAATAAAAAAAATACATAACAATGAAAAACTAATTATTATTTTGATTAATAAATAAAATCGTGTGTTTTTATTTATAAAATTGATTGTTTAGAAAATAATTAAGCACTGATCTTGATAAGAAAACATTAAACATATTAATATTCAGATATTGTGAAAAATGGAAAATTTATGAACAAAACATAAAACGCCTGGGTTATTTATTTCAACGTATTTAAGAAATCAGAACTTATGTATTATAATATTATAGCACCTACCATTTGTTGTGATATACTCATCAATAGCTAAGTATTTTTTAAAAATGTAGATTTACTGGTTACTAAGTTTTGTTGGTTGCAAAATTTAGTTGCAACACGGGATAAAATCGAGAACTTAAAAACGTAGACACAATAAAAACATTATTTTAAATAGCAACTTGGACTCAACCAGGACCAGAACCCGCGATATACGATACTAAATGATTTACAAGCGTATACTTTTTTCCACATAGTAATCGAAAACACCAGAATATAATTTAATATAGTGACATATTTTTTAAATAGAGAATTTAAACTGTCAAATAAACTTAAATTCCTTCCTTTTAAATGGATGTCGTAGAAAATATCCTGACCATGTTTTATGTTACAATACAATGTTGTATTGATGCAGATTATTTAGGTATCAGATGCGTTACTTTGAAATCCTTCAAATTGAATCTGTAGATTTTTTCACTTCCGTAATCTCACCAAACGACGCAAATCTTTAAGTAATTTCTTTCGAACATAAATTTTATTTCACTTTCAATCTATTTCATCTAATCTGCTTTTTATTCATTCGTATCATTACGTTCATGAATTGTGTTTCCACTGAAGAGTTCTTTAATATTTTCCAGTAAAAACATTAAATTATAATATGCGTGAAAATTTATTTTACTTTTAAAATAGCCATTGTTATTTTGAAAAGATTCATCAAAACAGATGATAAAGATATTAAAGTTTGCAAAATAACTGAAAAGATTGTTTCTTCTTGTTTTTTTATACCCACTCCCTAAGAGAAGCATATGGATATATATGGATATGGCATAGTGCCTCCAAGTGTCCATGTCACCGGGCGGTACTATTGCGTCTTTCCAGGTCATGAGTATATCCCGTAGATAGTACTTAGCGGCCTGCCGAGACTCCAAATCCGTTTGGCTTAATGAATAAACACCATAGGTTACGATTCTCTTGAGGCATCCGCAACATATGGTCGAGCATGATTCGGCACTGTAGATTTACTATATTGATAATGAATGGCTGCATGGTCCGTATTATTATACCCTTGTTGCATGCGTCGTATACCGTATCCTCAGAATTTATTTCTATGTTTTTCAATATTTTTTTTCGTTGGATTAATATCTCTATAAATAGAAAATTTTAATTGAACTGTCAAGTGACTAACTCGAATAATAAAAAATATTGTGTTGATCTGAAATCATTTCCTCTGGGGACAGATAAAATAATGAACTTTTTTTTATGGTCAAAGACTTTTATTTCGGATTTATACTCAAAAACATTTGCTATCTTTTTAAAATATGATGTATGTCATAAAAAGTTTTTTTAAATGATTATATAACAGGAATTGTTTACATTTCCTTATTTGACTGTTGCGCAAAAGTGAAAACTTACTACAATTTTCATATACATTGGACCATTTCAGAGGAAAACGTTTTAAAACAAATACAACAGATGGTATCAAGTTCTTTATTTGAAATTTAAGGATTCGGAATAAAAGCTTCATATTGTATGTAATCTACTTATCTAAGCTTTTGAATGCAAGCAATCGTTTCACGCTAGAAACATGCCTTTTTATACTTTTATTTGATAAAATAAATATAACCAAAAGATTTGTTTATATTTTTTTGTTATCACCAGCTGTAGGATATTTAACAAATGATAAAATAATAACATAGATTGTACAAGGAATACTAAGCGGCTATTAAAGACTTTTTATCCAGTAACATTAATTTGTTCTAAGTTGACAAGGCTTAATGGATTTTCTGGCTTAATTGATAACAATACTTTACACAGTATAATCGATTATCTGGTTGAATCGAAATCCCAATTGTACAAGTATCACAGTTGCTACGTCTTTATAACATTTCGGGCATATGTCATGCCGTAACGAATGTGAAATATCTTATAATAAAGTAGCGTTAATGTCTCACTAAGAATAACCTTGAAATTAGAGTCGAAGTGCACTAGAGTGAATATGAAAACAATAATTTATACTATTCTGTGTATTTCTTTTTACTGTGCAAAATTGCTTGCTTACCGCTTTGTAAAACCACAAACTCGCTTTAAATATTTGCCCAAGTGTAATTAAATATTATACCAATCTTCGTTTTATCACTGATCACGTAGATTTGTTTTGATTAAAATCGTACCGAGAGAGAAAGAAACATATTTAACGTAAATATATTCATAATAATAGTAATATATTACTTGTAGTACCCGATAAGGTTAAAGCATATAATTTTCCGTTCAAACATTTGATTTTGCAATCGCATTCAGGAAATTTAGTCATATAAAGTACAAAAATAATAATGGAAATCTTTTCTTGCGATCTATCTTGGCGTAATCATATGAACCATTAAAATTACACTGAACAATAGAGCAAGCTGACGCACAACAATAAGTTGATGATATTAAATGATTGTTTTGCGCTTAATATTATGAGATAATTTAAACTAAACAAATAATAACTTTTAGATGTAGATGTATCTGTTCGCCCTCAAATGCCGCATATTTTTAAATAAGTGGAAAATTATCATTCTGAAACTACGTAGTAGTGGCAGACCGGCTTGAGATATAGCCGAACCGACTTAAAAGGCTCTTTACTTTCAACCAACGCATGCAAATATTTTCAGAAAATATGATCATTATCTTAAAATTGACCATAAGTAAATAGGCGTATTTATATAGATTATGTAACAGAGCAAGGAGGTAAAACTACAATGATCAGTTAAAAATGATTGATTTGATTTCCTACGTATAGCATGTATAAAATATTAAGATATTAATTTAAAATATAGTAGTATTTATAATTTGTCACATGAGCAAATAGGAGATTTTATTAGACGCAGTTTGCAGAACTTGGAGACAAAATTACCTTGATAAATTAAAAACCGGGATGGTTAATGATTTAGAATTAATTTGACGGACACAGTTTTGTAAACCCGCTCCTGCGTACCTGTTTTTTCACATTTAAAACAAAATACATACAGGCACGTCACAATAATTTTCAGGATCAGCTATCATATTGTATCCAACAATCATTCTTGACAATCCCTTCAAACAGGACGTTTGACCCTTCTCGTGAAAAGCGTTATGCGTGATTTTATCCGGCCGTAAAAAAACCAGCTGAATAAAACCGACGTCTGTAATACATTGCAAAAGGGAGGCTGTATTGTTTGACTTTCGTTCAGGCGGAGAAATAATCTGATACTATAAAAAATTCCAAAGAGAATTTTGTAACATTTTATTGTTTTTTTTTTAATCATTTTTCCGCTTACTTAAGCGATTTGATTTTATCAAGGGTAAACGAGATGTAAAAATCTCAATTATACAGCGCTGTAAATAGTTTATTTTAATTATTCCTAGTCGAATTTATATATATTGCGAAAAAGTAAATTATTTTTACTAACATAGTACATATTATTATAAAACCAGGGCTGATCTTAATTAGTAGTTTTAATTTGAAAGTCTAGTGAGATGAAATATACAAATAATTAATTGGAGAGATAAATATTTTGTAAAAAAATTAATTATAATAATAGGATTAAAATGGGGATTGTAATTGTGGTGTGGAGACATGTAAAAAATAGGCAAGAGGGAGCAATTAGGGAATGAAGTAGATAATATTTTTTTCTCTTTCGAGTCTCTCTTTTTTGGGAGCAATGATTTAAGACTGATTTAGTGTATTATTATATGAAAGCATTTATATTTTATGTATAGTAAGAATATGTAAGGAATATTAGTTTAGGTTGAATTTAAGATTCAGAATAATATATATATATATGGTAACGGATACACGGAGATTTAATTAATAATTAATAGACGGTTTGAATAACTTATAAATATAATCTTAAATTGATACATTTACTAAACTCATACACAAAAATATAATATAAACGGCTATAAATCAGTTGTCCAGTCTTAATTGTATTTGATATAATAATTTAAACGTTTATTTTAGACTATATTTAGGACTTATTTACCCTTTCACCATTCGCCATGTTACCAAAATCATTTTACAGGCTATACCGTGGGGTAAATAAAGTAATGTGATTTTCAAACCTTCCTATAAATGCCTGAGTTTTTTAAGTTTCGATTGACGAAGTGCACTGGAGTCTGAATAGTTCCTGTTCTATCTGAGCTTTATTACTATCAAACTTTATTGGGAAGAGACCTTCTTGTTTGCGGTAGATGCCTAAAATTGCTTTAATTAAGTTAATAAATTGTAGAATCGACTCCAGAAGCTATTCACTTTCAGCTGGCATATCAGAACATTACTAGAGCACGTGAGTAACATCCTAAAAATGCCACATAAAAAGTAGAAGATTTCATGAGACGAAGCTGACAGACCTTAGAGATAATATCACTGTGATCGAAACTCGGAAGTCCAACAATCTGGGGTCAATTTAATTATCTCTATGCCATATGATATGTAGAAATTATAAATATGCAACACCAAATCCAAAATATGACAGTATTTATAGTTCTAACATTAAGCGGCGATAAAAACGGCAATTTTCCAATAATTTATTAATACTATTATTTAAACTGAAAACAATATAAAAAACCGTTTTAACACAGAGACAATGCAAAACACCTGTCAAAACTAATAAACATGAAATTGCTACGAGTGTGTTCTGAAATAGGTTGTTTTGTTTGTGGTAAATAAACCGTATGGTGTTTCCGTTAACCACAATTAAGGCACTCAGGAATAAGCTTTCTCTTGTACTCGATAAATTATTGTACATACCATATAAAACGAAATAATATCGTACATAAAGAGTTTCGCCAATATTAGTAAACGAAAGAGAATATGTTTGTTTAAATAAGTATTTCTATGAAAATATTTTCAATTCTTAGTTGTACTGTTTTTCAAATTATTCTGAAAGTTTCCGTTGGTACTGTTTATTCATGGTGTTATAGTAATTGGAAGTGGCCGAATGTTAAACTTACGTGTTTTAGTCCCGAAGGATTTAAAAAATCAAATATGCAGGACTTAATGCCCAATAGGTTAAGCAATTACCTGATTGTGTGTGGACCCCGGGATCAACTGGTAAGCGCGCTTCGTAATATAAAACAATTAAATTAAATATTCTACAGAATTTATTTGTTTATCAATACGTTTCTCTATGTAATATTAATAAAAATAAATAAATAACATTACTGAAATTCTGGCTGGGACATAGACTCCGCACGTCTCCAAAGAACCTCATTCCTGCTTACTTCTACGAAATACCGATGTCGAAACGACTGTCGAGGTTATTCTGAACTATCTGATGTGAGCCTAATATATTTAAATAGTTTTCTTGCTAAGTTTGGTTCATACCAAATTTATAAATTCATATACCTCGACGTGTATTTCTTTCCCATTTCAACACCATTTTTTTATAAGTGTAATTCCATAACTTACTCGATTCTCAGCAAAATTTTAATAAACAGTTAACACGAACAGGATATATATGATCATTCAAATATTTTCTCTTTAATATTTTTCTTGATTTTTCCACATCCTTCTGGATATCATATCATTTTGATATCGATTCCTCTTACCTGAATGGTTTAATGTTTAAAGAAATAATTGGCGAGCAATAAAGAATCCCGAAGGCACCATATGGTGGTCATATGTACCTCATAGATAACAGATACATTCAAACACATTATATAATATCCTTAGTCTTACAATGATGGTTTTAAATACAAATTACTAAGTGCTTAAGTGTACTTAAGAAACTTAGTTTAAAAAGCACGGTACAGTTTAGATATTTACATATCGGGTATAGTCACAGGCTGTATTATAAAAGGGGTTGACGCCATATTTATGAATAAATACATGAGATTATGTAAGACTTAAAATAGAAGTTCCACGTGACATGGGCTATAATGCGTAGGTATTCAAATTTGTAACGTTTTCTACTGCCTAGCTATAGAATAAACACGTTTATTTTGTTAATAAAAACCTGGGATACGGAAACATGGAATACGATTGATTGAGAATGATGGGAAAATGGTTTATTTAAAACTAAAAGTAATCAAAACGTATTGCTTCCGTAAATATTTATATTTTATACTACGTTCAGTCTCAGTATGAAATATATATATCTTAATTATCACAAATAGACTATATTTATTGTTAAAATAAGCATTCACGACAGTGATTATTATGATGGTACTAAACTGGTTATTTTGTGATAAAAGTGGACACAAAGAAAGAATTTCAAAAGCATAATAAAGAGAAACTGTTGCCTTCTTTCATCCAAAATGCAACTCAAGGGATGGAGTAGAAAGTGCTATTCGAGTAATTATCGATTTTTATTTACCTTGGAAATTTACATACTATTTAAAATATATTTGACAATTAAATACGTTTTTTAATGTCAATATGTTTTACCTAACGAATGAATCTAATTTGTTGACTAATGCAACATAATTTTTTACCATGCCAGTTGTATGATTGTATCGTTATAATGTGAAATTTCTATCGACAGGGGTCATCAAAAATTACTCAAAGTATTGTCAATTTATATTATTGTCATTATTCTTATATTTCAACTGAGAGATTTGAATGCGTGACCTCCGATGTGAGCTCATTTACAATCCCACACATTAACCAACTTTGCGACTAACGTGACATTTATCGTTATAACTTATGTATTTATTATACAAGGATAATCATAGTTAATGGCTCAGGTACTTTATTCTATTAATTTGATGTCTAAAACAGGAAATTGTGTTAACCAGGTAAAGAAAGATTTCATTTCTCTTCTTCCCCGTCTAGTCAATCATCCATTTTTTCAGTACTCAAGTAATAATAATATAATGTAGACTTAACAGAAACCTCTAAAGAAAGTATCGTTATCGTTTAAATATTTTTTTTGCCATTTGATTATAAATATAATATTTACATACGATCTAATTAGATTGCATTGGAAATTATACAATTTTAGACAAGTTTCTTTGCAGAACTAAAAAAATACATAACGTCAGTATAAGGGACTTAATTTAATATTGCCCATAGTAAATAATAGTTGCTAAATCACAGCAAAAACAATTCTAATCGGAGCTTTGGTTCCGCTTCGCCCTAATAGTGAAATGAAAACGATTTATCCACAATAAATACTAAACTTCCCATATACCGATCCTCACAATAGAGTTAACACACCATTTTTGCAGAATAATACAGAATATTTACTCAATTAATATGTATATTAAATTTAAAGTAAATATTCGAATTCGAAAAATTCAATATAAAAAAAAAACAATTTTTAAAAACATAACTATAAAAAAAATCTGATGGTGTCATTAGACCTGCACGATCGCCGTCCTATAAAGCGATATAGTGAAGCAATTTTCCGATATATAAAAGAAACGTTTTATACGGAGCAAAAGTCATTTTTCACCTGTGCGAGAAAAACGAGAATTTTACGAGCATGCAATATTGAACATATGTGAACAGACTTGTAACTTTTGAGCGAAGGAAACGCCATAACATTTCCAATATAGTATTTATTATATTATATCGCAGAATAAATTGTTAACGCGTGGTGTCAAAATTTAAGATAGAAAGAGAAGTGTTTTTGTTAAACAATCGTAAATATTTATATTTTTGAATATTTGTTTTCTTATCACTAGAATAATCAGTACTTATGTAAACAAAATCTCAGAAAATTGTTTCAGAAATATTTTTCGTTGAAGTATATTCATCAAAAGAGATTTCAGAAAGCTTAAGTTTTTCTTTGACATTTTGAGACATTTCTTATCTAACGTCTTATCTTAAAAAAATACACGTATTTTTTAAGAGTGCCTACTATAGTAAAATAACGTGATTCACTCACTTCTATTCATCACAATTGTTCAACTTTTACGTTTCCTGTATTTCTCATTGCCAAACTAAATGATCAGATTATCCAATAACTATTTCCTTTCTTGAAATAGATTTACCATACAATGTTCACTACGAAAGTAGAACAATCTATAATACATCAAATTCTCATTGCACATCCAATTTCTCAGATCTTACGTCCTATTTAGATCAACAGCTCAAGTAAACGGGACTCTATTTAACTAAAAAGTAAAAAATATTACACAACTAACGTTTTTTAATTGAAATGTAAAAAGAATTGTTAATTTTTTGTTTCGTTATTAATTTCCACTACTTTAATTTGTTAGGTATACGGAATACAACTTACACTATGTATTAAAACGTTGGTTTTAATTATTAAACATCATGCCATCAAAAACGTTTCACAACGAAATGTCAGCTGTCGAAAACATTTTCTCGACTAGCACCGATAGTAAAAGTCATTACGCCGTCACCGTCTCGACGACGCAACATTCTGCAGCCAAGCCATTAAAGGCTGAGGCCCTTCTCAACCCCTGTTTGGTTTTCAGGTCAGTGGTGCTGCTGTACGACCGAACGAACGAGTCCCGGGAAAACCCGCAGCAGTGTTACTCGTCGCGGGGAGGGGGATTTTACAATAGTGCCAGACCCGGCACAGCGATTCTCCCGGGCGGCAGTAATAATCATTTCAACACGTATCCGGAAGGATATTGGTATGGTGCGTAACAGAAAGCCTGGTAAATATGGGAAATTTGCTAACTCAGTTTTCTACAATTTTACGGGATAGTGTAAAACTGATTACTTTCATATAAACATCGCGTTATTTGAAGAGTTGCTTACAAATGACACGTTTTGATAGATCAATGATAGTCCAGTAAAAGATCATTTGGGCTAGTGCTTGTTTATACTTTGTCCACTAACCAATAGGAGCATGCGCGCGGTCGATACACAGACAGAAAAACAAAATTATGAAACTAGATACTGATGGAAGATAACACATACGTGCAAATTTACTAAGAAATATCCAAAGTAAAATTAACAGAAAAAACCCAAATGAACAATATTTAGATATTATGGGATAAAGGGATTAGAGTTGTCAAATTAATACGGGGTGTGCGCATATCATGATGCAACAAGGTGATATTATTAAGTCAACCAAAGTGGAGTTAGTAACTTTGCACATTAAGCCATCGAATATTTGTATATTCTACCATCTATTACACCAGTCCAACTTTAAGCAAACAAGTATTTACACTAATAATGATTCATTATTTTACGATATTTATATATTCAGCACATATTAATGATTTCGGTGGTATTAATTACATATTAAACAAAATTGTTTTTATTTTAACAGAACAATAAATTCATCATCTAACAAATATTTTAGAAAATTTTACAGACGCTCCGAAAGTGGAACATTTTTATCTATATATCTCCGCAATCTGAAGACATATATTAACAGCTTATTTTGTATAAGAATTGGTACGTAGCGCATTGGGCATCTAATCTTGTATCTTAAATATTTAAAAATCCATCAGATGTTTGCGAGCCCGGAATCTCCAGCTCCAAAGCGCTCGCGCTAACTTCTCGGCTATCACAATGACTAATATATTATACGAGTATTACAGCAATTCAACACTAAATCTTTATACATACTAACTACAATTAATACCAAGAGTATTATATTAAATCATTATATTTTTTTACGCCTACATAATTCAATTTTATCCATACCATGAAACAGACAATACATTTGTGTATCTGTTCTTCACAAGAACTAGCAAACAAAAACAGTGAATTTACACATGTCATTTTGATTCCCATTAGTATGTCAACTGTTTTATTCAACTTTTGACATCATCAAATTATAAAGATTATATAGCCAAAATATAAAGATTATATAGCCAAGTATTGAAATAAATTTGTGATGATGGAACGAAATTAATTTGAATAAAAAATGAGTTTGAATCTATTTCAGATAAAACCGTGTAATAAATTTGCTATTGTACTATTATTGAGAGTATTTTGTAAATATTTATAAGTTTATTACATTTATCGAATTACAATTTTACTTGATTATTATTATCTACTTTTTTCATCACGTGTTTTTCAAAACTGTTGACAGTTTAGTAATAATATCACTAAGGATTCTTCCACGTACTGTACATAAGAGAAAATAAGACACAAGCCTTAAAATATAACATTACATTATCACGACGATAACCGTATCATACGATTTCTCTTAAACTTCAAGCTCTTTCGACGACGCTGTAAAACTTTGGATTCCAAGCTAATACGATAATAATTTCAATAAAAAAATATTCTTTTTCATTTTCTCTTTTTTTAAAAGGTCATGTAATATGACATAGATATGTGTAATAGTAGCAGTGTATTAATGTATTAACATGAATAAATTTTCAGTCGTGTTATGTTTACCAAATTAGCAAATTAAAGGCGTGACTTCGTGAAAGAGATAATACATTAGTTTATAGAGATAATAACGCACGTAAACTTTAAGCTTACTTAAACTTAATCCATTAAAAAGCTTTGTAATGTGTATATTGAAACGAATAAAGCTTAGTGTTATAAACTACATTTTTGCCTACATTTCAACACTACATTTTGTGTAAACTATTAACATTTGAAAATTTGAAAAAGGAATAAAGAAAAAATACTGTAATTTATATTTATGTTTCGATGAAATCTAATAAGCGAACTTTGATTATGTATTACAACGTCGCTTGACAGTTTGCACTAGGCAATACAAAAACTGCACGCTCTTACAACAAACTAGATTCGTATAAGACTATAAAACACCAAAATGAGCAACAATTTAATAGTTCTTTATCATAGAACCAATTTCATTACTAAAAATTTTGGTGAGACGAAAACCTAAAATCTCGCAACGGTGAATTTAAATCATTGATATATGCATTGCAGCTGTCAGTATGTCGCACAGCAGTAGCTTCCAAACTTTTTTTAAAATTCTGGCGCCTCCCACGTTGGAAATCACTGCCATACAGTCAATAAACAATTTGAACACTATCTCTGAACTTTAGACTACATTTAGTGCACATTTGATGCAATCATGAAATGTGCAGCAAAATACGACAATTAGATACTTTTTTTGATAAGGGAATCACAACCAAAACTCGATTACTCATAAAAAGCATAATATGACTACATAAAATCATCCATAAATGACTTGATAATTATAATGTATGTAGAAAATATACATCAAACTGCTGTTGTGGTTTAAATAACTTGTCTCTACTTCATGTATATATTGTAGTTAACCTATACAGCTTATTAAAATGAATTTTATATAAATAAATAGTATTATAGATTATCATTATCATGAGTTTACGATTTCTAAATTACATTTATTTGAAAAGATCGAATAATGTTTAAATAAAAGTGTTTGATATCACTTTAAAAAAACAATTCTAATAAAAAAATATTAAAACTTCTGCAATCCACTGTCCACGCAAAAAATCATTTTCTATACGCGTAATTAATTTTCAGTGAACCGGAATCAATGGATTTGTATCTGTAACATTTATTTCACGGATATTTTCTCTTTTTTTCTTTCTGTCGATTATGGGTTGTTCGTGGGCTCACGGGGTCACGTAGCGAAGGATGTTATGTATTATACAGTCACTTTTGGGTATGGGTATGGCAGGGGTAGATAAAATGCTGTATTTAATTGGGATTCTTTTAGGAATCAAGAATTTTGCGGTGACTTTATGGGAGATGTTGTAAAATTACATTAATTTTTTATCAGCTTGACATTTTCTCTAAGGCAGTTTTACGTATTATATTCATAATATAAATACAGTTAAATTACAGAAATTTACAATAAATTAAAGCCTGGTGAGATGCCGTTTTGTTTTTTTAGTTGCGTATCTGATGAATTTTTGTCCTGAAAATTTTCCCATTGGATACTCAGTTTTTGCATAGTTAATCTAGTGGATTTGGCCACTACTCGGTGATTCCAGGATTTTTAATCACCCAACAAACACTTTGCATCCTCCTGACTCATGCCATCAATAACTAAATCTGCCGAATACACCCTTTTGGTAATCAATGGCTTTTTAGCAAGTTAAAATTTCACCGGTTGGAACAGTATACAAGCAGGATTCATGCTTTTTGGATGTTTCCGCAGTACGTGTGTCAATTAGATTCAATGTCGCTACATGATTTGTATATACTATTAGCTGCACCTGGCCACGCGTGACTGTGACTCAGTCTAGTTAAATGGAAAAGAAAAAAAAGGTTTTTATCTGTCACAGATGTAATATCTATATAATAATAAATAGGTATATAAAAACACGAACGTATTTAAATGCAACGTTGTGTCAAAATTTCAAAGAAATTGATGAAAATTTTCGGAGATTAAAGATTTTGAACAAATCAATATTTACATTTTTATTTATATAGATATTTGATATTTAACTACTATGAATAATGGATAATCTTGATAATTTGATAGAGGAAGAAATAAATATATGCATAATATTACCAATATCAATGCATTCAAAGCAAGTGAAGTCTGATTATCATGTTATTGTACATGGAGACAAAATGCGTAGACTTAACGAGTGAGTATTTATAAAACGGATGTGAATCATATTACTTTGATATTTGAAATCCACATCCGAGGGAATGCAAATCACAAGGTTTTAATTTTATAAAATGAAATCACGTAACATCATAACTATGGATAGATAATCCGAGACTATTTTTTTAATAGCAAAATGGATGGTACGCCTGTTATCGTATGTATTATACAAAACACATGAACTTTGAAGACTTATGAAACCAATATTTGCCGAACTTCGATGCATTGTTTGGAGACGCCGAGAAATTAAATACAGCTGTAAGTAAAATATGGTGTACTTAACAGAAATGACAGCCATCAATATTGTCCCTTTTTCTCCGGCAAAGACATCTCATTAAGAATCTTTTGACATATATTGCTGTGTGAGAATAAAGCCATTGGCTGAAGGCAAGATATTAATGTTCCTTTATTATTCACACCTAATATGGCGTACATTTCTGTACGCCTACGAGTATGAAAAAAACGCGGCTTAAAACAGTGAACGATGACATTTTTAAGCTTAACAAATATCTTTAAAATTCAGTGTATTTTTATTTATAAGTTTTGTGATGCCGAACATTTAATATCATTGTATAGCGTGCTACAATGTATCCTTTAATTTTTAATATAAACTTCTTATTATAATAAAAACTTTTTTCAAACCCATACGAAGAAAAAGTTTTAATCTATATTCGCAAAAATTGCCAAAGTTCGGCTGTATTATTGACTTTGGATAGATTATTTGCAAAGAAATTTCAAATAGAGTTAAATAAAAAACTTACGGGTAAGGTAAATTGGTATTTTTCTATTTGCTATTTCTGTTTTTTCTACGCTCACTTATTGATATAGTTTTATTTGTTAAATTGTGTATGTATCAATAAAAATATTCCTGAATAAATAAAAATTATCTATATATACCACCGACTCCTAAAAAATGGTTTTTCGTCGTAATTTGATGTCTAATATTATTGACTGAAAAGAATTTGGTTTTTAAATCAAAATTAATTGACACTGGCTATGAAACATTATTTATCATGTTGTAATTAATATTTTTCTTGTTCTGGTTCTTGATGGAAATTGATTTTAAATTCTAAATTATTTAAAACTGGTAAACTT
>JAGVSQ010000947.1:0-31076 GCA_022683975.1 Rhyacophila evoluta
AAGTTTAATACATTAACAACACGACATACATATGGTTATAACAAACATATTAAATTAATTAAATTAATTAATAAAATTACTGGCATGACTATGAACTAAATTTTATTTAGACCAGTGCCTTATAACCTATTTCCATTTTATGACTCACTTATTTATATACTATAATATTTTATACAACTCATCACGTGAAAATTATTATTACGAACTGAATTACACACTTTGCTATTAACGCTGGCAATTTTATATAAACAACTTAAAAATATATATATTATTCAATATTAGACAAGATGCGAATTTTAAAAGCTTTTAGAAGTGTAAACAACAGTATTTGTTATTTTAACCTTTTAAAATATTTGAAAGAGGTAGTGATGAAAAACGCTATTACGATAAGCTTTCAGGCCATCAATAATTCTTGCAATTTTTACAAATTAGAATAAATGATTCTCATTAGCGAACCAAAGTAATAATTCTAACATAAACATACGCCATTGATTTATATAAAACGTCAACCTTATTCGTTGAACACAGAAATAACAACGAATATACAAATATTGTTTCATGGAAGTTTTCTTAAATTATTTATAATTAATTCAAATCTTTATTTATGCCATATTAAAACAAGCTTAGTGTTAAAGTTTCGCAACTGTGATTAAAGGCGTTCCAATAAACAGTATTAAAGCTATTTCGTCTAAAAATACATACCCACATAGCTTGGAAGCTTTTTCGTTTCACACGCAAACTCCAGTCGCGTATTTTGCCCACATATTAACACTTGGTAAATAACTCGGTTCCAAGTAATTTGAGAAAGTGCTTTATGTTAAATTATTTGATTTGTTGATATAATGATAGGCAATTATTCTTTTGATTGTGACTGTTATTAAATATTTCTTTATCAAATTTATACGGAACGGTTTTACTTAAAATTAAAATAATCAAGGAAATTAATTCATAAATCATTTTAATTATTTTCCACGTCTCAGCAGCGAATTTTAATGTCACAATTTAAAATTCCACGTATATTTACCGTGACGAATTTTGGCATAGATTTATTGTTTATAATTTACCTCACTTCTTCAAGCTTAAGATATTTGTCGTTTTGAAAAATCTTCTTCTCGCTGGATAGGCTTTGGTTGTTTTAAATAATCTCTTTCACACCACTAGCACATCCATTCAAGTCTATTGGCACACAAAATTGTTTTTATTCATTAAACGTTTTTTAGGTACTTTTTAAAATATAATTTGTCCAGATGATACTGTTTTTCATTTGTAAAACCCGCCATAATCGTTGTTTTAAATAATTCAAAAGCAAAATTGTGTGATTTATAATAGATCTCACAATAAAGCCGTTTTATTTTCGAATGTAATATTTTGTAATATTTTGTAAGAGTGGTTTGTGGAAAACTCTTAATCATATTGAATAACATTTTAGCAAGTTGATCTTTATTCAAAATGGATACATTCGTGATATCTAAATTTATTTATAGAAGTAACCGTATACAGCACGGCACTTTTATAGCACGGGTTTGCGTAACATGGCATTTTAGGAACGTAACAACCATTTTATACACGGGTTAGCTGTACGTATAAGTTTTTTACATATTATCTTCTTGAGGTGGACTTTATAAAAGTAATTTTGTAACAATACACTGTTATATAAATAACTATCATATAACTAGCATCTCAGTTAGCTAAAATTGAAAATGTTTTATGGTTAATTGATATAAATGAATGTATTTGATTATTTACATTATTTAAGTGTGGTGGGCTTTTGGTTGTAATATTTTGAGATATTAAATAAGTTGATTTTATTTTAATACAATATAAAATGTGCTGGAATCGAGATGTAAAATAATTGTATGTAGTTTTTTATATAAGTTTGTGAGCAAAAGAAATTAGACGAAACTTCGCACAGTTAACTGTTAAATAAATCATTGAAAACCTTTTAGGAAAGTTGTGAGCTGGGAATTCCCGAAGCTTTACGTTTCAATCTAAAGGGTTATTTTATACGTAACGCCTTGCCAGCAGTTTGCACGTGTAGCTGCTCGTACAGGCAAAAGAGACTTTAAAAGTTTACTCGCGTGATATTTAAATATAACAGATTATATTGTAATTATAAACTTTGGCAACAGAAAAGTATTTTTAATAATTTTACAATTTAAAAGCATTTATTTTCCATTAAATCATACATTATATTTCAGAAAAAGATTTATTTCAGATAATAAAGCTTTTTTTCTCGATAAACGATAAAAAATAAATGAAAACTTTTTATCAAATATTCGACGAATATCGCTAAACGACGAACTAAAAGGAAACAGAGATGGCATATTTGCTTTGAGTTTTCACATTTGTATACTCTGGATTGCTTATCTTATGATGTCACATTCTACTGGGACTGATATTTTTTGAAGTTGAATAACTTTTATCACATTTATAATCACACGCATTTCATCTTCCATTTATTCTATTGTTCACATTTCAAGTGATATTTTTTTAGTATTTTAGTGTGTATGAGAGGCTGGTATTTTCATCTACTGGCGGTAATTCAAGACTTTCTTATTCTACCCTATTTCTACCTGGTTAGCGTAGTTGGTAGCATATGCATCTAGCAATCCGAGAAATGTGGGTTTAATTCCCCTCTAAAAATGCAGGACTGGGTCCTCATCGGGTTAAACAATTGTCTGACAAACGATTCTCGTGAAAAATATTCTGTCAAGACGTCTTCAAATTCCAGAGATCCATAGACTCCACTTTTGGAGTGGATTTATTCACAGTGTAAAAATCCATATGCTCCACTTTGGGAGCAAACATGGTATAAAAAAAACGTATATATATTATAAATATACGTTAATCTAGCGGCGTCCTAGTCTGACAAATCGAGCGTATTGTTTTATTCAGGTAACACAAAAATACTTGCTAGTCAGTTTAAAAAAATTAAGGTAATCATATTTTCTACGAGATTTTTACTCTACCAACTTAAAATTTAATAATTTAGAGAGTTTTTAGCTAATTACATAACATGTGTATTAAATGGGAACTAGCTTTTGTTCGCTTTAATATCGATTCCAAAAAGACAGTGTATTATTTCAATTCTATCAATGGTTGGTATAATGTTCATTTTTATTAAAAAAAAAGTATAAAATACTATATTATTATAATTTACGACAGTCATTACTTATCCCTGACACATCTAATTTTATATTACAAAAACCTCCGGATTCAGCAGAATTACTTCGTTCTGCTTACTGAGAAAAATACAAAAAAAATAGTAAACAGCATTTTCATTTATAATAACATATCATATTATATAGTATACCTTATCGTTAGACTGCCTGCTATGTTTCTAAGATAAATGAACAGTACAAAGCTTGGCAATTACTTTAAAAGATATAATTTTTAAGAAAATTTCAGCTAGTATAAAAAAATACACAAACAAGATTATTTATTGAACTCAATAATGTATTAAAATGATAATAAAGCACTTAGTAACCGTTATTTCTATCATCATTGCATCAAACAATGGATTATTATAATATAAAGATTTTTTTTTTTTTTACAATAAGCCATCCACTAATAATAATAATAAATAAAAAAACATTATTCTACATTAAAGATACGTACATCGATTATATCGATTTTTATATTGCTACAAATTTTAAGCTCGCTACCATTAAACTCATGGTACATTTAAGCGTTATATTGAGGCCACTTTTCTTAGATATACCAACACTGATTCTGATTACATCATATAAATTAATTGTGGTTTTATAATGACACTTCATTGACTTATGTGTAACGGTTTTGAGTCGTATTATTATACATTAATCAACAATTTGTTAGATACTTCTGGGCTTACATACTTTTTAGGATTTAGGATGTGAATTTTAATTCAAATAAGTAGCAAAAATTTTATTAACATTTTTTTAATTCAAAATTCTTTGATGTTCAGTTCTATTAAAAAAATAAATGTTCGTGTGGATACTAATATTGCGATAAATTTTTTGATCATCAAAATTACATAAATTTTCAGTTTTTAATACTATATTTAATTACGTATGCATATTTTGATCATGTGATTACGAATATGGCATGTTTTTTTATAAATTTTATAGTACATTATATCCATAGTACACACTTAACATTTTCGTATCGATTGCAATTTCGAATCTATAATTACGTATAACGCAATTATAGATTCGAACTGATTTTTATTCATACAAATGTATACTTAATGAATCTATACGAAACAATATTATATTGAAAAATAAAATTATCAAATATTTGTTACCCCCTTAAAATACATATTTTGATTTAGTTCTAACTATCAAGAAGCTATGATTTTTGACTCAGGGTCTTTTGTGCAAAAAAATTAACAAAGTTCCCTGCTTAATAACTTGGTACCGTGGGAATATTTTTATTTAATGACATCTTAAATAGAAGATATTTAAAAATAATTTAATGTTGAAGAATTGACATAGCTTTGCAAATATAGTCAATATTCAACTCCATCAGTGTAACATTTTTGTATTTTTTTATTCGAATACGACACAAAAAAATTTAGGTACCTTTAAAATAAATAAATAAAATATTCAATAAAGTACCATCATGAAAATATTTTGCAGAATACTTGCAGAAATCAGAAAATATTATATAAATGCATGTAACCCTTTTTGCCAAATCACTTCTTTCAAAATAGGCGATGTCTACTGATTCGTATGAATTAATACGGTCAGTTACTCCTGAAAAAAGATGGAACAAAAACAAAGGAAGAACGCAAAATTTTGATTACAATATCTTGAAGATAATTAAAGCTAAATTAAATGTGACTTCGTTAAGACTATAATCCAGTTATTTCATTTATTCACCCAGGCATAATTTTGAAATCTTTAGTGAAGTCCGTTTGTTTTGGTGTTTCAATTTCTACTTAAAATTAACCCTGACTATCGTATTCTCAATGAAATGTTCACAACATAGACTCTACAAATATTATATTCTCTTCATCCGCTCACCACGAAACCAGACCCGTTATACAGACTATACCGTGGCGTAACGAACATAGGTTGCTATTTAAAATGCTTAAAGTGTCACAGGAGCACCCTCCTAAAAACTTGGCTGGCGCGCACTATAGTGTGCATGATTCCTACTTTAACTAATTATGTCTTGTCAATATTTGGCGAACAGGAAGGTCTCTTCTCGACACGGCTAGATATTAACAGGGTATAATTAGTTAGAATAGGAATCACGCACACTCTAGTGCACGCCAACCAAGGTCTTGGGAAGCCGCTCCTGGGATACTTCTGGCACTTGTGAAAAGCGCCTCACGTTCGTTACGCCACGTTATACACCCGCATAACGGATGTGGAGACGTGGTGGGTGGTGGAAGGTAAAGCAAAGTCTGGAGTCAATTTGGTTCTCTACATGCGCCAATTTATGCTTGGAAATAATAAACATGTTTCTCTACCCTTAGAGGAGGTCTTCCACCGTTTTTGCCAGTCATGTATAACAACAACGTTCAAACCACAGCTCTCTGGACATTATAGTTCATTGAGTCGAGACTCAGTGACAGTGATACTACAATACAACTAATCTTCGTTTCTTGTTAGCTGAGCAGTGCAGTTGCAGCACAACAAACCTGTATATGGAGATCTAGTGGAAGGACTCCAGCACGAACGAGAAATACATCAGTAAAAGAATTTCCATATATTTTGCTAAGGGATAATAGTGACGAGCTTTATAATAAGTTTTTGTATAAGCACAAGCCTGCACTTTTTTAATCAACCGCCCTTAATACTTATACTGTAAACTTAAATCAAAAAGATCGTTATGAATTATGGACAAACTTGGATAAGCGCAGCAAATGACCCTGGAAAGGAATCAATTCTTACATAGTGGTGACGATTTCCTTCATATGGGGAGAAAATGTAGTTTATTAAACCATATATGTTCTCAAATACTTCACATATTATATTCTACATAGAATTTTAAAAAAAATAAGAGGCAGCTACTTGATTATTAGTCGTTACTATTAACATCTTTAATATTACTATGATAACGTATGCCAATATATATACGTTAATGATTGTTTGTGAATTTAATCAAAAATATTTTATAATATGCCTTTCCATTCCTAAAATCGTATAATAAAACTAAAGAGATCTTTTCCACCAAAAGATATTAAAAACAATCAAAGTGATAAAAGCCAGCCAGCAATTTAATTAAGCAAGGAATGGCAACGTTAGAAAGAAACTTTCTTAATAGAATTGGAATATGACGACTCTGCTAATAGTAGTTTTTCATGGTAATCTATTTTTCATTATTAAAAAAACAAAATTAAAATTAATATCATTAGATACAGAACGGAATAATAAATATTTATATCATATTAAATTATAGTTGCACAGTATTTACACAGCCGATTCAATAAAATTAACATAGATAGACTGATGTAAACATTTGAATGATTTATAGCTAAAAGAAGACATCGATACTTATTATAGGTTTCTACGGTGGCCAAATTGCAAGCACATTTTTTTTAGTATTAAAGGTTGCAGATCTAAATTTCAAAGATCTAAAATGATGTATAAAAAAATAAAGATGCATGACTGAACTGGATGAATAGATTGAACAATGTTCTAATAACCAATTCTGGCTAAAAATAATCAGTCAATATAAATCTTCACATTCATTTATACACAACCAACTACTTTTCATAACATGTTTTACTGCTCTAAAGTTTCCATAAAATAAAATTTATCATATATAATTACATATATAATTACGCTATTTATTTTGATTTGCTGAAAAAATATAATTTTTATCTTAAATATACACCCAAAAGTGGAGCATATGTACTTCAAGAGTATGAAAATAATCGCTCTAAAAATAAAATATACGCATTTTCGCGTTACTAAGAATTATTTATGACATTTTTGCCTCGAGAATTATTTTCATTTGCCCAACCTACTAAACGCTCTGTCCTACATATTAGGATTTTTTAAAAGCTGCGGCTGTGGGATTCGTACCCTACACTTCCCGACTTCAAAATACGCTCACTTATTCCATGGCTGTTAACTAGTAAATAATTGGCTTAAATTATAGCATACAATTATATTATATAATAATATTAAAAAGGAAGATAATCTTTTTATCACTATTACTTGCTGCTTCACAAAAGAAGCTTTCAAGTTTTAATTCCATCTGGATTATAAAATATCTGGATTAAATGCAATTACGTTTTAGTGAAATATGAATGAACGTACTATATTATATCTTCTGATTATTCATAAAATTTCACGACTTTGATGTTATTAACGGCGTAGGCTTATATCCAGAATCTCTCCGTGTGCTAAATAATCTAAATTCTAAGCCTTTTTACAGGGAAATGTTTACCTCCAGACAGTGGCGTAGCTTTGAGCTTTAGGATTAACCTCTCCTTAATTCAATGCCAGTGTTTATTTTTTTTATTAAACCTGACAAAGCTTGTAAGTATCGCTTTTTTTCACGACCTATTAAAATAATATTATAAAAAGTATTTCCATTATAACCGATTTTTTCAACTCCACGCGCTGTTTTTTTATATTGTTAATAATTTATTTATTTATAATTATTAAACGTTATGTGAAAACTATTTGTAGGCGTTTATTCTTAGAACAAATACATATATTCAGTAGTTAAAAAACGTTTTCATAACTGATTTTCGGCCCCGCGTAGATTATACTTTTAATTTTTTCTTGTTAATTATTTAAAATATCACATAATACAACATAAATATATAGTAAAATATAATTATGTCAGATGCGTAATTGTTTAAGGGATGAAATCGATTTTGAATAAACCAAAAAAAACTTTATTACTAAATTAAACGATTAGAGCAAGTTACACATTATAAATATGCCTTCATTAATTTTGAGAAAAATTTAGACCCACAAAGTAGACTAGACAAGGTATCGATTTGGTAATGCAGTGAGTGAGAAATGGCGAGTCTTACACCAAGCTACTTGCATATTACGCATAATGTGCAACAAATAGGTATATGTCTTTTTTACATCCGAAATCAAGCATGACTTCAGCATATTTTACTATACGAGCAGCGTAGACATAAAAGTTTAGAACTGTATTACTATAGGAATTACATATTAAATAACGTTATTTTTTATATGTACAGTAAAATAATAGTTTAACTACAGTAAATATTATTTCGTTTTGGAGGCAATTTTTTTTCAGTGTGGTAATTTATAACCTATATATTGTTATAAGTGAGAGAACTCTAGTGTAACAATTATTCTCATAAGCAGGAGTAAATATATTCATAATTGCGATGAAACGAAGGTTATAAAAAATGTGAAGACAATTTCACATTGCTAAGATTTATAGGTTTAGTCTGAAACAGTAAAATTACGTAAAATTTTCAGATTATATAAAGTTCTATTTTGTTCACATTTTCCAGGATAGAATTACTATTCAACCATAGTACACACAGGTGTAACAAACTCACGTCCCGTACGTAACCAGTGAACCAATTTAGTTACGTCACTGCTTTTAACACATTAGCTTGTGAACATATTTACTCAGCACGTTTTGTGGAACTACGCTCTGCATTCTAATGAACTGGAAAACAAAACCTGGGCCCAGAGGAATTCCGCAGCCCTGAACCGGAAAATCTATAAACAAACGATCAAAGGTTATCGTAACCCATGTTTTTCTTTTATATTGTGATACGAAATAATAATACATACAATAATATAACACAGCTATTTTTCAACAATTTTTTAAGCCTAATAATGGTTCACCCTAAATTATAATATTCATAAATATACATATTAGGGAACAAGAAATATTAATATTTGTTTTTTTCATTTTATCATTTTGAAAAAATAACAAGTCTAATGTACTATTAATTATTGATTTAAAATTTTTAACTGAGATTTCAACAAAATTAAATGCATTTATTTTAATTATTTCATAATATACTTACAAAATATATTTTTACCAGTAGTTCTTTGTCTAAGACTTATTTTTCAAATATAGATCAAATATACTATCGAAATCTTTTTTATTTCTAACAGATTATTTTTACCTTGTCTATTAAAATACCTTTCAGGTTTATATTAAAAAATTTAAAACTACATAAAACTAATTCAGCATTATTTGATACTATATTTTTATAAACTAATGCTATGCAATATTCTTTATTAAACAATTTAATTAGGTACAAAAAAATATATACACTATTAAAATAAAGAAGGATAAATGAATGCCAATATCTTAAATGTGCTTTAATATAACGTAACTTTGAAAAATCCTGTCTCACTTGCAAAATCATATATGTTTTTTCATCAACAAATATAGAATATCTTCGGTAGTAAAATTATTTTCTAATATTTCTATTGTATATATCACAGTAGTGATAAAAGTTTAAGAAGGTATTATGCATTTTTTATGAGGATAGATTTAGAATAAGCTTCATAAATATCATAAAGCTTTTTGAAAATGTGTTTTCTAGTTTACAATAGTGAATAAAATATAAAATAATATTACGTTAAACTTATTTCTTTATCAAGTTTTGGATAGTTTAGCAGCTATATAATACTTCACTCTCTGAAAAAATAATGATAAATTTGCTTGTGTTCGCTACAAAAAATAATTGTTTTAAAACAATGAATCACCGTATTTTAAATTTCACGTATCTATATATGTATATATTAATTGTATTTAATAATGAATTGTAAAAATTTCTCTAAAACATGAATATATTTCAGAATATCCGAGATAAAGTCAAAATAAATTAGTTAGAATCATCATTTTTTGTATGCGTAATACATTTTGTTATATCTTATCAATTTACAGTATCTATTAAATATGACATCGAAACCATCCCTTGTTCATACCTGTACGATATTTTATATTAAATTCATAAAAGTCTGTCATTTTTAATAATTTAACTTTATCTTGAAAAAACAATCAGTTCCTTGTGCGTGCGTGGCACAAAGCAATCTCATTTAATAAGTTTTTCAATTTTGACGTCATGAAACAATTTCCTATTTGCCCGTCCTGCCGAGTCAATTAGTTTTGAGTTGATAGTGTATAAGAATAAAGTTCCAGGTGAGTTTTTATGTCTTAGTATGAAAAAGCGTTCAAATACGCTGAATACATTAACACGTTTACATTCGTTGTGGAAATTTGCTCCGAGTTGTAATTGAAATATCAATAAATTCAGTTTAGTACCGGGTGGTCTTTACTGACTAAGATATCTAATTAATTATGTCGATAAAGGAAACATGGTTTCTATGATAATTCTAACCATAGCACAAATTTATCAAGTATTAATATTTTAATAAGTATTTATTGATGTCTATATGACAATGCTGAGTTATTAATATTTAAAAATTAAAGACACATACAACTACGATGCTTACAAAGTGCCGAAAAATTCTTAATTTGAAATTAAATAAAAGAATTTACACAAAGTTTTGTCCAAAGAATACAAATAATATTTTTCGATTAAATACGATAATAACATTGTGTTGAGCAAATTAATTTTATTTTAATTGTTTCTGTCACGGGTAGTCTATAAAAAAGTTTGTCAAAAGTATATTAAAAGCTTGAAATTTTTCTGTTTTTTAACATTTGGATTTTACGTTTTAAACTTTAAAATGTTAGTTTTTCAACTAATTAGATGAACTATTTTTTTTTTTATCACGAGCTTAAGTTATATAAAATGATTTAAATAGCAAATGGAAACACTTAACTTCCGTAGAATAAAAAATAGTTTCGTTTTAGATAAACGTCATTAATTGATCGTTTTTAGAATAAATTATTAGTTTTTTTTAATTGCCTCGTTTGGTACGTGATTAAAAAAGTCGTGGATTCAGGCGACTGCAGAAAAAAAACAGATACTATTTCATCTGGAATAGAGCTAACAAAGATATTTCATTTAAATATTGTAAAATTTATATGCTACATCCTGTTTTTTGATAACATCGTTTTCGCTAATTTTTAATAAAATATTTTTCATATTATAAATATAAAATCATTTTTTTTAAATTTGGTCTGTTTTATAAATAAAAAATACAAATATACTTAGTTTTACTATTAACTCAAAAGTTGGTAAATAGTTGATTTAATTTGAAAAGAAAATATTTTTTTCAGTTCTAGCATACATGATTGGCTAACATAGAATTTATTTGATACAAAATGAATGAAAGACATTTTATCTGATTCACAGAAGTCTAACTTCTATGAAAATTTAATATTTTATGATTTATCGAAAGATATTTTTTACGTACTTAAGATATTAATATAAATATAATATATTAAAATAATGATTACAGCTGCTTGCTTCAAAATTTAATGATGGCCGATGGGTTAAGCATACTCTAATATCTAACCCTTAAGATGAAAATTGCAAGTCGTGCCTTCACAATCTCAAAATTCATATATGTACTTCAATTCTAAAGTGTACATTTCCACAGTGTAGATCCATATACTCCACTTTAGGAGCCGACATTGTAAAAAAAATGTTTTTACATGGTTATTCTTTTCACTGCTAAAATATGTATACAACATATCCACAATGTATTATTAATAATACTTTTTATGGCTCAATTTATTTTTATATTACATTTTCATGTTTCTACGTCGATAAAGAAAATTTTACAACTTTTAACGTCATAAAACGTAGAAAGATTTAATCATCGACCTCAATACGTTAGCTACTTAGAAAAAATATATTATTTTCTTTCTTAGTAATAAATACCAATTTGTGAATTGTAATAATCTTATGTACAAATTGGTAATAAATTTTATCCGCTTGCTGTAACGATTATGGTTTGATATTGGTACTAAATATTAATACTTACCGTAAAACTTTCATTATAGTCGACGTTATATTGACTTCGGCCTTCTACAAGTGTCGTTATATTTGTATTGCTTTTGGTTTTATACCCCGAACAGGCATTACATGTTATGTTCACATAAGGGTTGCGAATATATTTAAAAATATATAAATATTACTCCAAAAAACACATTACCAATATTCGATAGAATAAGTTCTGCTAGGGTAAATCTGACTATAAAGATCATTACTTTCGTGAGTACTATTAAGTAAAGAAAAAAATATATTTACGCAAATAGGAAATTTCTATAGATTTATATATTACTTAATGATTCGTAAATCTCATTTGGCACAATTTTTCAATTGAGATTTTATACTATGTCTGCTTCTAACTCTAATCTCAACATCGCAAAGACTCTAACAATGGAGTACTAACATGAATATTTTTATTTTGAAGACTTACATTATATAATTAATTACATTGTCAGATTTTTGTAAGGATTAATCAATTGTTTAACTCATTAGGCATCAATTCGTGTATTTTTAGCTGTTCAAATTTACCGCAACTATGGGAAACGAGCACATAACTTATGACTACAAGTGCGTACGTTAAGTTCTCGACCACTGGGAAGATAAATAATTAAAAATAATAGAAAAATGTATCTAAATTTAAAATATGGCATTCGATTCAAACTAACATAGTATTGATAAATTAGCCTATTTGCTTTTATGATTATGATTATGAAGGTGTCTGAACTATTTTTCAACCATATTGAATATGAATATAATGCAATCTTTTCAAGATTCCACATCTTAACCAGTAGCAAATCTGCCCAAGCATGTTGATATCTGGTTTTTTTATATATACCATGTTTGCTCCCAACGTGGAACATATGGATCTACACAGTGTGGAGATATTCTCTCCGAAAGAGGAGTATATGGATCTCCGCAATGTGAAGAAGACTTGACAGATTATTTTTCACGAGAATTGTTTTTCAAACAATTACTCAACCTAACGGCCATCTAGACCTGCTTTTTTGGATTTTTAAAAATCTGACAGATGGGGATTCGAACCCACATTTCCCGGATTGATAGGCGCGCACGCTACTTATTACGCTACCGGGGAGACTAAATATGTATCTGGTACCTCCACCAAATATATGTTAGTATCTAGACATACGTGTTTCTTTAGAAATATTTCAATCTTAAAACTTAGCATTTAATATCCAATAGATTTAAACAATCAAAATTGTAAACAATCTTTTACGATAAATTTTCAAAATTGGAGAATCCATATATTTCACATTCGGAGCAAACATAGTATAAAAATATAATATTATATAATAGTATACAGTTATACACTAAAATACGGTTAGCTTGAAAAAAACATAGAAGTTGAAATTTTATCGAAGCATCCGCAACATGTGACCGGCCCAGGTTCAACGCACATGAAGTCGTTTTCACAATCACATAATTTAAAAATTGAAATCTACAAAAAATATTTAAACAATTGCAAATTGAAATTTTATCAATACAACCAAAATAACTATAATCAATATTAAATAAAACTAATGTATTATTTTCACCTGTCTGACAATATATATTAATAATGTAAAGGCATTGAAAAATGTGTCGTTTTATTTTTAAGCCACTTAAGGATTAATACAAATATATCTTAATATTGTTATTATAATAGACACATTTTACTGCTTCATTTCCCATGGAAATAATAAAAAACGCAAAGTGTATTTTTTTCCTTCACTAAAACAATAAAACTAAAATAGTATTTTTATTATTCGAATATAAAATTTAATACATTATAGTATGCGGTACAATATCAAGAAATTTATTTTCCTGTGTTTCAAATTATGATAAATATTCTAATTTTCGATTTAAGCTTTGTAATCTAACAATCTAAGCTTACTTTACTTGTCCGAAACTAAAGTGCCTGCAGATAAATTAATACAGGGAATAAATTCCAGAGGGTCAATAAAGTTTCGAGTACTAATGAAGTACAAAAAGCATTTATACAAAACCAAGCTGACGCTAGCTACTAATGAAAAATCGATTCTTTACTGCCACCTCGTCTATCTACAGTTAAATAATTTTATTAAATTATAAATCCATAGGATATTTAGTTGTATTGTTACCTATTTTGGTTGAAACATATCAACATATCCAACGAATAACAATAAATATCACTAGATTTTTCGTAGATTACGTTGATGAATTAAAATATAAACTTTATTTTTATAACGATACATTCATTCATTTACAACTTGAATTGAACATTTGTATTTTATAATCGTAATTCATTTTAACGATACTCACGATACTGACGAAAAATTAATTATTACACAGTAGATAATCTTTTTGAACGCCCATTTACGTTTTTGAGCCTTTTTAAAATTGTAAGTAAAAGTTTTGTAAAGCTCTAAAACACTAGTGTACTTTGGCAAGTCTTGAACAACTGGTTCTACCACGGAATAAATAGCCCTCAATCAACAGCTCTATTATCTCGTACCATCAGTGCCTCGTTACAAACTGAAGTGGTTCCCTCGTGGAAATAGTTTTCTTGGAAACTTTTCTCTTGCGAAGCAGTAAGCTCCATGAGACACAGTATGTATATATGCTGCATCATATGCTCACATTGCGGCGGTACCAACAAAACCATTCCGTACTTTGCAAAACTTATTTGTTTTATTTCAACTTGGTTGAGATTGACGTAATAGAGATTCTTGTCAAGTGCTGCAATTGGCAACCATTTTGATCAAATTCACGTGATAATTTCTTTTCAAACAATATATTATATTTACATTTTCTATACTTAATTAAGTATCATTCGTCAATAATCCATATTAGAGATTATTTCGTTATTAAATTTGTATGGTCAATATGAAAATGGTCATATTACAATATTAAGTATAAGCCACACATACAGATAATCTGAAATTTTATACTTGAAATTTTATTCGGTAACAAAATTTCATGGAATATCAATAAAATTAAAACACCATTTATATCAGTAGTCACTTGTACAACTCGGTGAAAGTGTATGTGCAAGTAAGCTCACATTTTTTGTAGTAGTTGGAACATTTTTTATGTATGCAGTATTATCAACAATTTATTAATACATAATACATTGTTTCATTATTTTATTTAGGGCACCAACGGTGGAGCAGATGTCAGTAGATAAAATGTGCGTCTCTCCTAGATTTTCTTACATTTGTTGATATTTAAATGTATATCAAACTAATGATACACAAATCGTATGCTTTAATAAAATTCTAAAACTAACAAACAAACTCACTATAATCACTTAAAGCAGTGTTTCTCAAACTGTGGATCGCGGCAATCTTAGAATTTGTTTCAAAAATTTTACCGTCGCTGAAGTCATTGAATTTTTTTTGTATTTTCTATTTTTTGGAAATCTATAACGGATTATTAATTTTTATCAAATTTAGTACTGCTCTAAAGGATTAGGGGTCATTCGTGCCACGTTCAATCTATTTTCCAAACAACGAAACGAACTATACGACGCAACAGCAAAAAATTACACCACAAAATTAATATCACTTCCAATAAATTATTATTCTCACTGGTTCGAGAGAAACCAACATCATTCCAAACGCTATCTTATTCTTGAATAATTTAACAACAGCAACCATCCACTATTTAGATTTTGCTGATAGTGATGTATATTTTTTAAAAGTGTTTTTATATAATGCACTTATTTGAGAGAAAGGTCGTCTTGCACCCAATGAATAATCATTGGTTCTCAACCACTTCCACAAAAAGCCTGAAACTTTCACGTAACAAGAAAGAAAGTTTCTTACGCCTGAAGCAGTTGCGGAATGAGGATATATGTAGCCCCTCCCAACTCGCAAATTGGTTTGTTATACATGCCTACATAAAATATACTTATTTCTTGCTAACTTTTTTATTTCATCATTTGTATCAAGAGTGTCTACGTCGACTACGACTATTGTCGACTGTCCCCATCAATCAACGGGACATTCTCTGCTTTTCGTTTTTTTTTTTTGATTCGACGAAACAAAGTTTATATTGCTTTCTGAAACATTTCGGCCCAACTTTTAATGGTATTTATTTTTTACATGCGTTAAAGCGTAGATTTTTCACAAGGTCGTATGCAGTGTGGTAAAACTTTTGATGGCAATGCCTTATAACTCATGTTGGATGCTTGATTTATATTTTCAGTTTCAACTCTGCTATTCAAGATAACATTTTATTTTATTACATTATGTTTATCTTATATTACATATGCCGTGCTTTCAAAAGCTTAATGTTTAATATTATTGTAACGTTAGCTTAACGTTCTATTTTCTAATATTATTTTTGAATGATTCTAATAATAAACCTACGCTATTAATATCCAAACAAGTTTACATTTTCATCTTACTACACCAAATTATTATTAATCTCAGAGTAATATATGTTTTTATAATTAGTTATGTTTTAATCAAAAATAAACAATATAAATTGTGTAGTCTACATATCTATATGATGGTTACATGGTACTAAGTATACTTAAGATAACAAGTTAAACGTTGATAAAGGATAGTGACAAAAAAGGATGTACATAGACGACTGGGACCTATAAATCTCATCTACAATATAAAATATTTTATCAGTTTTTAGAATTTCATTATGTATTCAATAAGACTACACAATTGCTTTGTTTCACCATTATAATGATAAAGTATCATTTTAATTTACTACTGAGTGGTTACAAAAAAATAATTGTGAATCAATCAATAACGGGTATTGCAGGCTTAAGATTGTAACCAATAACCAACAGGTGTTTAGATTCTTATTATTAGATATAAAAAGTTCATAAAATACAAATTAGTAGATAAAGGAAGAAGTGGAGTTGTGAAAAGATATATATATCAAAATAAACATTTGATTTATCGACACATATATTCCGCAACTATTGTCGTGAATTAAAATGCTTTAAGAAAGGTTTAGTTTTACATTTATATTTTGTATTTATCTTTTTCGATATTCGTATTATTTTAGAAAATTTTATACCGTAATCATTTTATTGCATATAATAGATTTTCCTGGTAGCCGTTACTTGGCTGGCTATTTTGGACTTGATAACACTGGCAATTTTTGAAAAATTCAAAAAGCAGAACTGGGTATTAAATGTGTTAAGCAATTTTTGTGAAAGAAAATTCTTTAGCATTGCAGAGATCCATATATTGCATGTCTTTATAAATACATATACAAAGTTAAATCATCGAAAATAATGGTCGTTAATAGTAATTAATTAAAAATCAATATCACAGCTAACCAATTACACAAATCCAACAACCAGTTTTTACATTATTATCGGAACTATTTGTTATTTCTAACTCATAAAAAGTTGATACAATTTTCTATTTTTGGCAGTCGAAAAGTTTCTTAATTCTTCATGAGTCTAAAGTTGATCATAGTTAGCTTACTTATTTTTTCATATAATCATTCAATCGTTGTCAAACTATGAAAAAAACTTCCGCATAATATTTATTTATTATATATAATATATATTCATATTTTTTCTTGTCTTGCTTTTAGTTTGCAAACTTTTTTTTACGATTATTGTTGATTGTATTTTTTTCTTTTTTCATAGATAATAAACAGCCCATAAACCAGCGTTATTTCTCAAGAGTACTCGTACCAAAACATCCAAGTGTAATACAAACATAGCACAAGTATCCGCGTAAATACACGTGTTGTTTCATAAACACTTACAGACATGTTCTAACTTATTTATATTGCATTTACAGGACACGTGTTTGAATACGTTATTAAGGAAACCCCACACTAGAGAATAAGCATCCTAATATACGTTTTAAAACGTACGTAAAAAGGCACTTTCTTTTATGGCGAAAGAGTGGAGATAATACAATTTCACGGTGTAAGTTTTTCATACGGAAAGACCGACCGTTTCATTACGCGAGCAAAAAATATACATGGAGGATTTTATTCTGAGCGGAAGGATTTAGGGCAGGCAAAATGACAGCTTGGTCCAAGCTCAACAGTAAGCATATAATGAAACTATTATCTTCTAAATTTAATCAAATAAAATGTGAGAAAGTGACAAGTTATAAATACTTAATTAATTAGTCAACCTATTTTTAATGGCCAACTCGTTGTTAGAACTATCTCTGTACTGCATAATATAACACAACCATAAGTTTTAAAATCAAAATATTATTTTTTGAAATGAAACATTCATTTATTTTATAAATGCTTTATTTAAAAAAAAATTGCTTCCGATACTTATCAACAATTAAAAATCAATTTATATCTTCATATATATTTATTGTGTTTTTCTATTCTTTTTTATCAGTAATATATTTCAATCTGATATTGGCGAGGTTAGGTTAGGTAGTAAAAATTATTTATAAATTATAAATTTATCCGTTTAATGTGTTTTTGTCCTTGATTTTTCAATAATTTTATATATTAATATTTTAATGACGTCTAATATTAATACAGATTACATGAAACTTCAACTTTTAGTTCATATACATGTTGAAGTTAAAATGTGTATGCAGTGTCAAATTATATCAGCTAAAGTATAAACAAAATAATTTTAACCTAACCTAACCAACTACTCGTGTAATCTTTGTTTTGGTCAAGTCATACAAATCACAACTAAAAAAAACTGTATTTTGGAAAAATACAATAAATGTCTCAGATCCAGTGTCTAATATTTCTAAATCACTTTAATACCTTCGTAATTTTGAAATAGCATCGATCATAAAGCTCAATTCGAATTCAGAAATTAAAACAGATAGAGACATGCATCTAATAATTAGTGATGTAAACTTGAATTAAAACTCAGTCAGTGCATCTACTTTTTATGTATCCATTATCGAAATGTAATATGTTAATACTGAAATTGAAAATCAGCATTGCAAACAACCATTACTTAATTTAATAAATTCTAAGTTCGACACAATAAATTTAACTGATGTTTAGTACTTATAAAATTCTTTGGGAAAATTTTCATTGTAAATATTCAACCGGAAATTGTGATTAACCTTAAGATGTAACAGCAAAAATTATAATAAAATTTTCTCAGTATTTTGCTTTATGAAACGCGTGATTGTTATTCATCCATTGAAATCAAGCAGTAATTTATACCAGGGAAGAAATTGTTCTCTTCGAAAGTTTGTTTTCATTTGCTAAGTAATTTGAGTCGAAGTATATGAACAACAGCTTTCGAAACAAAACATCCCGTGAGAATACGACAGACTAAAAGTTAGAATCTGCGCTGCGTGCGTCTACTCAATAAGTACTATCAAATAGCCCGACATTTAATGTTTGTTCATTAGCCGACAATGTTCTAGACGTAACGTGTTTAACGATGGGTACTTTTAGCTTCCTCAGCTTGATTTTACTTGAAACGTAGAACATATGCTACTTAATTCATGTTTTTTTTACCAAGTTTGCTCCGAAAGTGAAGCATATGGATTTACACGCTGTGAAGATGTCCGCTCTGGAAGTGGATTATATAAATCTCCGCGATGTGAAAACATATATTAACAAATTATGTTTGGCGAGACTTAGTTTTCAGTAAATATAAGCATCCAGTTTTACATTTTTGATGTAGAAATCAAACTCATATTTTCTTCAAATACAAAGGACTATCTCCTCGGGTACCAAGAAGACTTAATTCCTTAGTCACGTATGATATATAAAAGCTCCGTATTTCTTAATATTTTTATTAAATAGTAGAACTACTTCTTTGATATTGTATAAGTATAGAAATACATAGCCTGTCTCGTAGCTGATTCATGAAATTTAGGATTATACCATGATAATTTTATGTCGAGCTTTTAATAGGATATTTTAGATATTTCATTACGGATAAGATAGAAGATGTTATTATAATATATGGATAAGTATTTCATAGACTAAGCAATTTTGAATATATTTAAACGTTTGATAACGTAATATTGTGCTAGCAACTATGTAGTAAATGTGTTATAGTATAAAGATAAACATCTAAGCATTTCAACGTTTATTTCATGGTTATATTTTTAATTATTACATACTAGTAAATTGATCTTACGTGTAGTGATATATTAAATTAAACTATTTGACAAGCAAAGTTTTTTATTTTTCATAGGCTATACTTGAAAATTATTTTGACAAACATTATTCAACAATTTGGATCAAAAAATATCTTTATTATATATCGGTGTTAATTTTTATCTTTATAAAATATACACAAATATGACACAGTTCATCAAAATGGGCTTACTGTTTCTAAAAGTGAATACGGATCTCCATTTCAACTATCAGTAACTGTAAGATAGCATAGAAATTTGTATAAGTTCGATAATAAAACACATCGGACTGTGCATAACCTCAAAGTGTATTATACAGATCATCAAATAATTACTTACCAGGTGTGAATATTCGTATATATACATACATATTAATATACATATATTTTTATTAAATGAAGGTCAAAAATAAGTGGATTATGTTAAGGCTATAGTTTACGTCTGGTTAGATTTGCATACATAAAACAAACAAAACTTAAAGCTACGCTATGATTGTTTTCATAGAAAACAATTTTACTTTTCAAATACATACTCTTATAATTTATCATTTATAATAAATACTTTCCAATCGTACTTGTCGCTCCGGTAACTGAGTAGTTACAGAATGCGTTTTGGAACCGTATATTACAGATTTGATTTCCACAGCTTTTTATTTTTCTAAATAAATTCCAAGAATATAATTCTAAGTGCGTAATAAGTTGAACAATTGGCTGACAACTATTCTTTGTTAAGAACTAAAGTCTGTCAAGATATTTCTTCCCATTGTGGAGATACTATATCATTACACTTTTGGACCAGATATCTTTTCAAAGTATAGCATGTATTTTAATGTATATATATGTTGGTGTGAACATGATATCAAAAAAATTATGGCGTAGTAATCATCTTATTATTAGTAATTAAATGCATTTTATTTTATAATTAAAATATATTTATTTAACCCTTGCAGTACTCGATCTAGATTTTTGACACAGAAAGAAGGCACACAATATTTTGCAGAGTCTTTCGAACGCCGCAGCCGTTATTCTCTTTTATTTCTTAGCTTTTCCGAAACTTTACAAGTCTTAACAAAAGCCTGCCTGGTACTTTGTTCGACTTTTATTTAGATGTTTTTATTTGTCAAATATTACTGGAGAAGGAAATTACTGAGCACTCCGTTTTTCACGAACAGCGGTATTGAAAACATCGTCTGCGAACCAATAACATGAGTCTTATTTCACCATAGGCGGAAAATGTTCAGCAAAAAGCCTTTCAAATCTCAAAAAATCTAAATTACAGGTATTACAACTAATTTCCGTTTCAGCATTTTTGTCGGAAGTTAGATTTCTCGTGAAACGCTTGAAACTTTTATGATATATTAAATTATAAATAAGATTTCCGACAACACATTATCATAACTCTCAAAAAATATTTACATTTATTTTTAAATCATAAATTGTGCTTAGAATGTATTCTAATATATTCTTCATGTAAATATTCGTTTAACATTATGCATACCAATTAATTTCGGAAAAGCGTGTATCATACACAAGTTTTTAGTCAGTTTTCTTAAATTACTCAGAGAAATAATTCTAAACTAGGGTGCGGTTTTCTATATTTCATAATATCGTTGAAAGAGTTTCTCGTATTAATAATGAAAACCATTGTTTTAAATGCATTGTGTAATATTAGATTAATTGTGCTTGGATAATTTCAATACGACTTATCATTTACATTGAATTTTGTAGACAAAAATATAGTAAAATTATGGATATATTTTTTTCTGAATTTGTCACCCCTTTAAATTTTGTCTATAGTATCCGAAGGACTTCCAGGATACCGGAATTTTACTGGTTATAACAAGAGACAGAAAGGACTAAGCTCTCTCGAGGCATCCGCAGTACATGCCTCAGCCAGTTTGAACGCCGCTGCATGGTCTTCTTTAACCCTGACTTGTATACCATATCAGTTTAATTGATTTGAAAATCAGTCAAGTTTAATTTCAAACTGATATTTATTACTGAAAACGACTCTTTTATAAATAATAAAAAATATTATTTTTATTAAAATCACAAAATAAATATTAATGTAAAATGACTCGTTTTCTTAAGAAATTTTATCTTTTTGAAATATCTCTTTGCGGTATGCGCAATATCCTGATCATATTAAAACGATCGAGAGAAGAAAATGTTTGAAGGAAAATAAATTAAAAATTCACGTTCAGCGACGCTATTCAAGGTATAAGAAAAAATAATAATATATTTTAGCTGCGAAACAAATTTCAAACATTTTGATTGAGGCGATAAAATACGAGGAAACTTTTAAAGGTCATAAATAATTCCTGAAATATTTGACGACGTGAACTGAAAATAGCTGAAATTTATTTTCGATATACCTGCTAGCTTAAAGCACAGGTAAGCTTTAAAGGCAATCAGATTTTTTTTCTATAATATATTTTACACTCATAAAATTGCTGTAAAAATTTATGAAGCAAAAAATTATATTATTAAATCAAGTTTTTCTTTGTAAGTGAACGAATGTTTTACTGGCATTTTAACAAAAAACATTCTTAGAATTGTTACAACATCAAATCAGAAATTTCTTTTTTCTTATACTCACGGTAAAGATTATAAAAAATAACATCATCAATTGCAGGTTACCAATATTTTTTAATACTTTCAACTTGTAATTTCTGTTAATTGTTTCCAAAGTGACGACAAACAACCTTATAGTTTTGATACAATATTAAAAATTAACAACAACGCAAAGAGTAAATTTCATATGTTTGAACGTTAGAGGGGGGGTTTAATTAGAATAAATGCAGTTTTGTAAGTTAATTTTGAAAAAATTCAAATATTAACTAGTTGACAGTTTTTCATGAGTCATTTTATACTGCTTTTTGTGGATAACTTCCTGAGAAAAAAATGATTTGCGTACTTAGAGTGACTTCAGTGATCGCAAAAGCTCTTGTGTAATATTATATATAAGCTGCTCGTCCAATTTTTTAAGATATAAAACATGTGTCTTAGAATAACAAACTTTTAACTCAATATGTACATTGACTTGAAGAATTCATATCAAAACGTTGACAGTTTTTATACTAATATTGAAAAGTTAATAAAAAATTTAAATGTAAGTTATATGTATAAAATTATAAAGCACGTGTTATGCTTTATCATAAATAAACACCTGGTCCTTTTCTTGTCATTATTTTTTTATTATTTTAATAGATCAATAGAATGTTAAAGTACCATAGACGTTTTCAATTTGATTCTTAATCATACTTTGACCAGTTTATTATATTATAAAAATGTAAATCAACTTTAAAATAAAATCTTCATGCAAAAAAATATTTTCTATCATAAAGTTACTAAATGCACCACTTTGTTATTTTTTTAATTCAACTGGTTTTAATTTACAACAGTTATTTAGAAAACTCTTGACACTTGATGATGACAATGATTTTGTATATTTACTTACAACTAGCAGGTTTATGAACGCCACCGAAAAACATTAAAAACTCTAAATTTTTTAAAACTGGTAAACTTCCATATGTGAATGAAACTTCCATGTGTTTACATATGGAAGTTTATCAGTTTTAAATAATTTAGAATTTAAAATCAAGCACCATCAGTCAAAAATATTAATTGAAAAACATTAACTTAAAAGTCATTGAAATGAATAAAAGATTCTTTTTTTCTATAATGTCACTATTTACTTTTTTTAAGTTTGAGTATTATTATATATTTTATTTGCATATATTTTTCGAGATTAAATATGTTTGCACTAAAAACATTTGAAACAATGAATGAATTAAGAAAAACCGTGTACAGAATAACGAAAACCGTAAAATAATCATAAAGAATGCGATATAAAGCATTTTATCTTTATTTAGATTACAAAACTGGCGATGATAATAGCAAAATTTTATTTCCTCTTCCAATTTATTTCTTTGCCGAAACACATTTTTGTTTTCCGAATTTAATAACATAAAGGAACTTTTCCTTGGAAGATAAAAAAATAATATGATGTATTTTTTCTTTTTTTTTGAAAGAGATTCCAATTTATTACAATAAACATTTCACAGATTACATTTCCACACTTCGTTCCCGTGAATGACTGATCGCTAACACGCGTTTGGTATTGTTACAATATCATGTATATAACCAATGTTATTAAATTAATTCTTTCACTGATTTGTATTACGATATGTTGTATATTTGTAAGCATGATCTAATATATCAAGAAATTAATGATGATAAAGCACTATTTTACTAAACAAAAAAGCACAATATTATAAGAATAACAGTTAACAAGAAATACATTCAATATTCAATTTATTGGCTTTCATTCATAAATTTACCCATCGACCTCTTAAATGCTAACTTTTTTAATATATTTCTACATTCTTATATATAATACACATGATAAAATCTATAGTAAAATAATTAAATAAATATGATTTAATAATAAAACAACTTCTCGTCTTAATTCAAATCTCTTCAAAAGCTTTTTCATCATTTCCGTACTGAAAGTAGAATATTTGGATCTACACAATGTGAAGACGACTTTTCTAGAAACTTGCTTTCCTCCCCACACCCGCTACATTATGTGACCGTATATCGTGAAATAATGAACGAAAAATTCTCTTCAAATTGCCAGAAGTGTCCCAAAAATAACTTCCCAATATGTTGATTGGCGTACGCGTAACGCGTAGTTAGAAAATCATAATCGTAGAGACCAAGTCGGAATGGCCGTTCGGCCCAATAAATGATCGCACCAACTTGAAAAGTTCTTGACATATTTTTTACAATGGGTATTCTATTCTGAATATTTGGTTTTTTTTTCAACTTTGCAGCCTTGGGAAACCGATCACCAATTTATGACTCCAACACGCGCACGTTAATCTTTCGACTACCGGGGAAACAAAGACGGACGCTAAATTATTTGACGATGTTAAAATCGTTTCACAGAGTATATATTTAAATCATAGCATTTGTGAGGTTCTATTTACTAATATATAGATAGTATTTGACAGTTTACCCAGGCCTGGCTTTAAGTTTCAAAACGGATAAGAGGAAAAATATTACAATGCCTTTGCCATTGCACCATTTCCTATCAACTACAAACCAGCTCGCCCTATCTTAATGGTTCAAGCTATCTGCATTGCCTAGGGACATCACGTAATGTTTAGTTTATAGATGGACCTAGAAAGTGTTGCCCTTCTATTAGGGGATGGCGTCTTAGCATTGTTTAGGTGAGCGCTAATTGGCTTTAGTACACCCAGTGGAGGCTGACCCTGGCTGTTAATTAATTCCCTTATCAAACTCCGTATCAGGAAGTCTTGAATAGTTGTAGTAAAAATAGGCATACATCCGGTGATCTATATTAATTAGATTTAAAATTAGATAATTAGTTACATAACTAGCTTACGAAACAATCTAGTTGGCAAACTTTCTTCTAACAACAAAATCCTACACATATCGGAAAAATGTAATATTAACTAAAATATAAACTTTTTTATTATTTAAAATTTACCATTCAAGTTGTGTATTTTTCAAAAATATAAATCCGGGAAAATATTCTTAGATACCAAATCCCAGCTGTAAATTTAGCATCTCAAATTCATTGGCAGTCATTTTATGACATCTTTTAAGTTTTTTAAAATATTTCTACATTAATATTTTTGACTGATGGTGGGTGCTTGATGGAAATTGATTTGAAATTCTAAATTATTTAAAACTGGTAAACATACTGTGTTATATGTTCGCTCACTGCCCTCATATAATGTAGCCTGAAGATGGCGAAAGGCGAAACCCGGGTCGCCAACAGTGATCTCACATATGGCAGTATACCAACCAGTTTTAAATAATTTAGAATTTCTCCATTAATTTAGTTTTGATTTATTTTTTGATTTAATTTATACCGTTTGCGTGTTTATTGCATTAAAAATAATAAGTGAAGCACGATAAATTCATTCCTAACATAGTGAACAGATATTTTTCTTATAAAATCATAAAAAATAAAACATACTTTATTAAAAAAAAAAACTCTTTTAAAAAGACTTATATTACTATTAAAAATTACCAAAAAGCAATAAAAATAAGTTTTCTTTGAAAAAGTGTTTTAAAAATCCAAAAATAGGTAAATAAAAAATAAAACTCTTAAAAGATTGTCTAAGAAAAATGTCTCCACGGTAGCGTAGTTGGTGGCGTGCGCGCCTAGCGATCAAGGAATGCGGGTTCGATTCCCCATTTGTCGGAATTTTAAAATCTCAAAATGCAGGACTGATTGCCTATTGGGTTGAGTAATTGTCTGAGGAACAATTCTCATGAAAAATGTTCTGTCAAGACGCCTTCACATTATGTAGATCCATATGATCCACGTTGGGAGCGAACATGGTATATGAAAAATGAGATTTTTTTATATTAACGTATGTTGACAGCAAAGTTCAATTATGGAACTCCTGGAAGAAGAATTCTACCAAAAATTTTGCTTTAAATATTACCACTTCAAAAAATACAACATTTATATGACTAAATATATAAGTGTATGTCTTATTTTAGTCATATTTCAATTTAACAAAGTATTTACCGCATCCACATCAGCGCTAGTTTGTTGTAAATGATGAAGAAAAATTTGTGTATTATTTACACAGTTTACATATTTACAACTGCACCTTTCATTTCAAAATGATTCAGAATTGTGCACGCTTACCAATTGAATCATTGAAGTTATTTATAGCATGATAACTCAACTAATAAGTAAACCAAAACCGCTCAAATGTATTTTCTATGGGCAAAATGCAATGGTATGGCGCAAACAATTCAGTGATTAAGTAAGGATATCCTAGTTGTAGCAAAGTTTCTATGATTGTGCTGTGTATCGTGATAATTTGATTAAATCATCTTTACCCAGAACTTTGAGGTGATTCAACACAGTAACTCTCTATAACTACAAATATTGCTAAACAAACTTTGATACCTAAACTTTAACTACCTAAATATTATTTCATTAAAAACGTGTTTTAAAAATATTTACACCGAAAATCTAAGTTCTATTATATTATACTTTGTATATTCATATTGTACTGTTCCAACTTCCAATTTATTTGAAAAAAAAAGATTTCTTTTAATTTATTATATTATTGATTAAATCTAAATTTATCGCGTGATTGTTTAATCATTTAGTACTTATACTAACAGGATTTAATACAATATTTCTTCCTATTTCATATCCGCTCCACATGTGAAATTTATGCCGCCTTCAAAAATTCCTATCGCTCGCAGTATTGTATCCCTTGAGATCACGTAGCCTTGCCGAATACATTCTGTAAATATTATTTAGCGGCCTTCCACGATAACGAATCCCAAATGGCTTGAAGAATATAAAAGGCAGATTAAGGTTATTTTGATATATCCGCAATTTATGACAAAGTCATATCTACCGTTGCAGATTAGACTTTATCAATAATAAGTGGCTGCATGGTTCATTTTGTTATTTATTTGTTACGAATGAAGTCATACCACCATATCCTCAGATTCTAACAGGCATCTGGTCTTAAAGTTTCGTACATGGCCGCTTTAGGTCTTTGTTAGATGCCATTATTTGCAACCCTAGAGTAGTAATAAAAAAAACTTGCATTGAACATGCGGCATTTTGTTTTTACTCCGTACAGAAAGTTCCGAGACATTTCGCATGGAAATGAATGTTGATCCAGCACTATGCACGTAATTATTGTACACTAAGCTGTTTATTTTTATTACACAAATAATAATTATGTGTGTATTTATATTTGTTATTAATGCTAGTATGAATTAAAATAAAGAGAACAACAATTAATATCAGCAAGCATAAAGTTTTGTTACTAAATTTATTTAATAAAGTTCCATAAAAAGACTCCAGTTTTTGTTATTACAACTACATTTATAACGTATAATACCTAAGGCAATTGTTCAAACCATATTGTGTGTAATAAACATCAATTGATTCCGGCTTTAACCATATTTGCTTTTTTATTTTGCAAATCATAAATCATGGTGGAACATACGTGAAGCAGCCTTAAATGTATAGTATTAGCTGTATTAAATACGTATACATTCTCACTAGCTATTTATTAAAATTAATTTTATACAATTCGCTATTCCAAATTTATCTCAATACTTGGTTGTATATAATCGTTTAAGTCTCTTGTTGACTGTTTAGGTGATGATATTAAAAAATAAAAGTAAAACAGTTCATCTATAAATGGCAGTCAAAAGATCAAAGAATAATTCGCATAACTATCCACCGCTTGGGAGAAGTTTATATCAAAGACAACCGTACAAATGTATTTTTGTTCTTTAATAAAGATTATGTTTATTCTATAATAAAAACAATTTATGATTATTTTCAATTTGAATGATGAGTATTTTGTAATATTTTATATTTATCGAGTTTAAAAGTCACATTTTTAATCTAAGCAAATATCTTTTATATTAACAAAGTTGCAACGACTTTTGGTCTGAAAATCAGTTGATAACGCACCGATTTTTAATTTATGTGGAATTTTTATGCTTTGTCTCGTAAGGATCATTTGATAATTTGCCCATATCTGGTCGTGTTATGTCTTTCACGTCATGTAACTATTGCCCGGCGGTGTGTGGGGGTAGCTGGTCCGTTAATTACATCCCCTACGTAGTTTTCTATGGTCAATTAAACGGAAGGCAAGATAATCGAATTAATGTCACACGTATATACCGGGGGCATGTTTGCCTGTGCATAACATAATGTCGCAACTATTTTGGATCGATAGGTGTGACAAACTTTTGGGTCTTTTCATAAAGGATAATGAACACAAATATGTGCTTTGGAATATAATGTTACAAAGTTGCCATTATCCCAAAGTATCACATTATTTTATTGGATCCCTGGTCAGAAAAGTTTATATATGATCCTAATCTTAGCGAAAGTTGATATTTTTCAGTAATATTTTAATAAGTTTCTTAAAAGTGGTTTATTTGGATGATCTTGATACGAATACAACATATTTAATTAGACATAGTCCATATATTTTGGTGTATATATTTGAACGAAAAAAATCCTAATTTATCATTCAAAGCAAACGTTGATTTTCTTGATAAGGTGGAAAATTATTTCATTTGACCGATTAAATAAATTTGGTTTAAAAGTTTTAATGGTTTGTTGCTAGTTATTTTAGTTGTAATTATCACTATAAAACCTACTCTTGACATATTAAAATATGGTTCTACATTAAAAATATTTCATGAAAGATCATAATTTTTCATTGATTTAACAAGTCTAAACAAATACAAAACAGTTTCAAAATCAAAATACGATTTTCAAACGTATAAATTCAACATTTAAGTGAATTTATTTATCTACTCTACTCTCTTTAACTCAAACTATTTTTTATTTTCATATTTATTGAAAACAAATTTGTGGCTTATTTATTTTACTTTGTTGTGCTGAAAAACTGAAAAAAGATTATTATCTTTATTTAAAGATTATTTTTATATTCCAAGAAAGATTAAATGAGTTGTTTATATCTTAATCACTGTAACATGTGTATTTTGTGTACATTTTTGGAGTTTTAAATACATATTGACTAATTTAATGTCTTTTTAAGGCTAAATTTTTTAATGTGTGTCACTATTTTTATTATTTACTACTGACTTAAAATAACACACATTTTACGAAGACCATCGCTGATTTTTTCGCTATAATAACTTTGAATGTACTACTAAAACTTCTGTAATTGTGTATCACGATATATTTATTTTATAACTTATAATTTTAGCAAATCTATTCAAAATATTATAAGTTTGATAACTTAAAATGGCGGCAAATTAAAATACCCTGTTTTTCTTCCACCATTTTATATAAAATACTGGCTTTTGCGCCTGTGCCATCGCATATGGCTCAAAGTCATTAGAATATTCAATTTTACTTGAGCATACATCAAATTTTAGCACAAATGGCATAATTTGGAATGATTGTATCAGATTATCAATGTATTAAACTTATATTTTTTTCTAATACAAGATATACAAAATAAATAAATAAAATAACGGAAAAAAAATATTGACAACTACTGTCATATTTATAATGCGGAAAAGAGTACTGAAAAATAATGTTTCCAAATCATTTAGCTAAAAGTGCAAAAATTTACAATAATATTTCACAGTATTTACTCGCTTTAAATTCATACAATTGAATACATGTACTCACTCAACGTTTCTTCAATGAAAGGTTTTCTTACACTATGCGCCCGTTATAACATTTAATGTGCTAGCAAATACATTCATGGCATCATGCACCATACTGATAAGAGCTCTAAACACCAAAGCTATTTCAATATTGAACAGGGCATTTGAATGTTAAATTGGACCAAATAATGTTCTCGGAATATTTAATACAAAATCGATAGCTTTAAATTGATTCGGGCTACCCTTGTTTTGCACACCAGTGTGCTTTCAAAGCTTCAAATGCATGGCGATCGTTAAACTTTGATTCATACATACATACTGATTTCAATATATGCCTTATCTTATGGCATGATAATTTAATCATCTATATTCAAAATCTCAACTGTTAAACATTCTTCAATCAAATGTAATAAAATAAAAATATTATTACTAAAATAATATAATATAGTATAATAAATGTGATATATTATATCAATACACGATATTTATCATTCTACAAGTATTCCAAACTGATAAATAAACGATGAAAAATATAATATAAAATAAATTTTGTGGAAAATGTATTTAAATTTGATGTTAATATTACAATAATACTGTATTTTTGTCAACCGATCCAATATCATTTGACAGGATAAAATTTCGATGGTAAAATTATTATGTTTGTAATTATAAACTATATAAAAATGATTATTCAATTCGTTTATTTTGTATTTGTTATTATAATATTTTGTTACGTGTCGAAATATTACAAATTATTAGTTTAATACATTCACAGATCAACATTTTAAGTTTCTATTTCTCATTTGTCAATTTTTAAAAATCCTAAAATGCAGGACTGAATGTTCATTGGGTTGAGTATTTGAGTATGTCTAGCAAAAAAAATTCGTGAAAAATAATCTGTCAAGACGTCTTCACATTGCGGAGATACAATACTTCTCTTTCGGAGTAGATATCTCTTAAATTATTAAAAAC
>JAGVSQ010000948.1:0-32875 GCA_022683975.1 Rhyacophila evoluta
CCCAAGTTCGAAACAAAAAGGGACCCGGGCAACGCCGGGTACTGATCAGCTAGTGAGGAATAAACATCATCATATCGAGCTATTTTTAGTTTATACTTCTACGTCATTCTCGTTTAATTACAGTCTGTCACTCTCAAGTGACGATACTTGAGTATACGGGTATATTCCAAGCAAATACCCTCATATTACAATGTTACAACTATCAAATAGTTTATATTACTAAATTATTTTTTTAAATTCCATCAAACACATTTATTTTCACGGAAGGTCTAAATTTTAAAAAGTGATTGCGCACCTTAAAATCATCTTCTTTTTCTTCCATATTTGATCTCTAAATGGAGCATATAGATACTACAAGGCACCTCTAATAATTTCAGTACTCTTGCATCTTGACTAAAGGTTAAAGAATTTGTAAAGATACGTTGCTTGTTGAGGATAGGATGGAAGTGTGATACTTTCAATTAATTTTGAGTAGTTGATGGTATTAATGAGCATGTAAATAATAAATATTTTTTGTTTTTTTTTATAATAATTTCTCAAATAAAATAACTAAATTCAATAAGACAAGGTCACCCTAGTTTCAAAATAATATTTTGGCAATTTTTCGCCTTGACACGAAGAAAAATGCTAATATTGGCGACGAATTTATGGTCTCATGTCATAAAATTTGTTGTATTATTTATCTTTCTTCTTATGGAGTTGTTTGCGTCTGGCATATTATGAAAACCGACATAATTTTCTATATATTTTTTAATATCAATACCCTTGAGTGCGTGGTAACCTAAGTCTTGGATAAATTTGTACTATATTTACTCCCAGAACATTATTATAGAATAAAGTAGATCGCGTGTTGATATCAAAGCTCTGGAATTCACTTGATTAAGACCAGGTGTAAGAGCGGAGTGGATGGTTGTTGGAATATATTTAATATTTGACACACAAAGAAGGTTCGCGAACCTATCTTTCTATTTTTTCGTTAACTATATCTGAAATATATAATTCAAAACGAGATCCAAAACTGAACAATATCTACATTACATAATAAGCACTTTGAATCTATTTATTTGTCTAAAAAACAAAATCTTTTCATACAAAACTAGGAAAAAGCTAATACTGATGTATGTTTATTTTATTTTACTATCTTCGCTCCAAAAGTGGACCATATGGATCTGCAAAATATGAAGACAATATTAACAGATTAGTTTTTCACGAGAATTGGGTGTCAAACAATGAGCTGAATCCAATAGGCATCCAGTTTTGTATTTTCAAATTTTAAAAAAATCGGCAAGTGTGCATGTTATAGGCTATAGAGTAGATAAAGTATTATGAACATTGTGGATCCTAAAAAGGGGTACATCTAATGAGAAAAAAAGGTTTCCTAAATTTGTAAGATTGACATATAGTGGGTCCGTTATTACTGCAAAGTGAATACTACACTCAAATTTTGACAATTTTTTCTCAATCAATCTCCGATAAATGTGGCTCAATATTAATAAGAGATTAATCGTGTTAAAGACTGAGAAAATATGAAATATTGGTAGACTACGGTTCATATGGAGTTGAAAGCGATGTAGAGCTTTTGTTGTAAGTAATTTGTGTAAAAACTAGGGGAGTTTGAATAAGCCAAGACCTGTTCCGGGCAGTAGCACTTCGATGATAAGTTATGAAACAATATTTTAATTGTATCCCATAGCAAAAGTATACTACTTGTGGATCTTAAAGTGTTACACTCGTTCAAGTTTTAATATGTTTACACTAAAATATTACAATTATATTAATAATAAATGTGGTATATTTCTACGTTTATTACGATTACTAAATATGTGTTTCTCAATAATTTACAACCATATGTATGTGACTGATTATATTATTTTAAATGGTCAAATAATGATATTTAAAATTAATATAGATTTGGATAGCATTTACATGTATTGTAGTATATAAATATATACATAATTATATGGTAGATTATTAAATTATCTTTATCAAATTAAATTACTGAAATTATAATATGTTTTATTTATTTTGATCTACTTATAATCATTTCTCTCTTAACATCTGATTCAATATTGAAATCATTTATTTATCAATAAATACTTCATAATAATATATTTCGACTGTTGAAAAGATTTAGAACGTAATCTTCACTTCGTTCAAAATAATTTTTTTCGATAATTATAATGTATATAACTAAAAATATGTTCTGTCAAAAGGATGTAAGTTATAAATGCTGAATCAGCTCTTAATTTACCTCTTTAGTTTGAAAAAAGGAAAATCTGTCAAATTTGTGACAAGGAAAATAGCCTTCCACCACATCAAGTTTACTGTTTTTCCTTGTATCACTTATAGTATTGATATTATGTTAGGTAAATAAAACCCTAGTTTTAGTATTCATGCACTTTAATGTTGTCTTTTAATATTTTTACTTCGAATCAAAATTATGAATTAGACGTACTTTGTGCATCCTTTAAAATTTATTCTGTGTGAATCATGTCCTTTTTCCTTTTTACAGTTTATTATATTATATTTAAAATAAAATATTTATATCCTGAAATTACTTTTTTTAATACTTAATAAAAAATATGTTGATAAGTCAATTATATTTGTTATAGTTTTTTTACGAGCAACTCAAACTGACAGATAGTAAATTCTTCTTGTCTATGCTAGAGCGAATAAGTACATCAACCCTCACGCGTCTATTGGGGTGATGATTCCGGCGCCACGTGTTTTCCCGTCGCTATGGCAACACGCACGTGGCGCCGCCGAAGCCCCGACTCCGCTAAACTTGTCCCTCGACCCTCGGAAATGTCTCGACGCTGTCTTGGAGGCTCTATGGCCGACGCCGACGCTACTTTCATGCGTGAAGAGGCGGCTCCTTTTGTACGCGTGAAAATTTCGTTGAATTATCGGAAAAGAAAAACCCATATTTCATATTTGACACTTACTGGTATAATTCATTATTACTGGCAATATTATTCATGTATTCTGCCTCACTCAGAGCAATGAAAGTTATATGTAAAACTTGATAACGTATCGTTTTTCACTGCCATATGAAGCGTATGAATCGGAACACGTATTTTTCTTTAGGTAGTTTATAAAGTTTAGTATTCTTCAACATTATATTAAAATAAGTAAACATTGAAAAAAGATTTAAACCTAAATATTAACTGTATATTCATATTTGTAATCACGAAAAAAAGCTTAATATCATAGAGAAAGCCATTAAAATTAGCGACAATAAAATATACATACAACGACATTCCTCTTACTAATACCACTTAGAGCTCAATGAAGTATTCGTAATATAATCCTTATAAGTTAATGTATAAATATAATATTTTACATTTATATTTTAGTATAAGGAAAAGAACATATATATAGGAAAATAAGCCGTTATATATCTATTGACTGTATAAAGAAAAAAGGACGTAACGCACACACAAAAAAAAAAATCAGGAGGCATACATGTCTATTTAATGATTTTCGACCAAAGTAAAAATATTAAATAGACACAACCTTCAAGTGTACGGAGACTTATACTAGTGTTTTACTTAGACAATCTGATATTAATTTAATAAGCTATTTAAGAAAAACCAATAAAATTGATGTAATCTTTTTTCCGTTTTTCCTGGTCGTAAATTTGATTTTTTTATACGATGTTTGCTCCCAAATTGGAGCGTATGGATCACACAGTGTGAAGATTTACACTCTGAGAGTAGAGTATATGGACCTCCGCAATGTGAATACGTGTTGAAAGATTATTTTTCACAATAATTGTTTGTCAGACAATTGCTCAACCCAATGGGCTTCCAGTCCTGCATTTTCAGATTTTTAAAATCCAACAGATGGGGACTCGAACCCGTATTCTCTGGATTGCTAGCCGCGCACGCTACTAACTACGCTAACCGGGGAGACAAAACTTTTATAGGTCCTCTTTTTTTCAAACTTAAAAGGCAAATTTTGATAATAATTCGGAATTTGCAGCGCATATCCTTTTTATAGAATGTGTATTTAATTGTATACATTGTGATTATAAAAAAAATAGGTTACTTCGTTTTTGCTTTCTACACTCTATATTAACTATTCATTCTTTTTAAGATTAAGGAAAAAAAACACATCAATAGTTAGTGGTTTTATTTATCTCACGGTTCCGGTTTTTTATATGGAAGTATATAAAAAGTTTTACTTTATTTTTGAGTAAGATTTCGGAAAAAGCATTTCAATTTTAACATAATAGGATATCAGATGGAAAAGTTTTCGCAGGCATCATTAAGGAGAAAGCGTCCATGTGGGAAAACCCCGAAATCAAATTAAAAGTACGTACTCTACCTTGATACAAAGTATTTTGATAGTCTGATGGCCCAGGAAATATGAAAGATGAGTTATTTAAGTATGTGAAATTATTATTAAAAAGAGTGATACAAAGCGTCTTTGTAGCACAAAAACCAAACAAATGGCGTTGATACTAGTATGGATTTAACGAAGTGAGAACGGAAATAAGCTACTTATCTTATATGATTAAAAATAAACTGATTTCTATACTTTTTTAAGTAACGGCTTAGTACTTGTTTTAAATTATAATACTACATTTTTTTCCCGTTCGTCGAGAGGTTGACGTACGCACTCTGAAACCGTGGGTTATAGTTTAGATCTTTAAAATTGCTGGGTTATTTGAAAATCAAATATGTAAGACTACATTATCAAAGAACAACACTTTTTTGGCAGCCAAATCTTGTGAAAAAATACGTCTTCATACTATGGATATATATAATACTTCATTTCTGGAAATCTTAGCTCAACTTTCGGAGCGGACATGGTATGTAAAAAAATCAAACGACTAACTCATATGTGTGATTAAAATATAATATAAGTAATAAACTTTATTTATATGATATAGTATAACATCCAAATTTTGACTTATTGAATTTAATCATTTCTCAGTCCACTACATAGCACGCCACAACTGAGATTTTTTTGTATTTCAGAAGGTATTTAAAATGTAAAAGTATATTTTAAACAATATCATTCCTCTTAAAATATATTATAAACGATAGAAGGGTAATACTTAAAATTTGATGGCGGATAATAGCTTATCAATTTAAAAATTTATTTACATACTAAGTAAGATTCTTGAGTATTTTTTTTCGTCACCATGTTAACTCACTCCCAAATGACTCATTAAGTAGTACAGTGTATAGATTTCTACCTTGTGACTTATTTCGCCAGAGTTTTTACAAGAATTGGTGGTCAGCCAATTGCTGAACCCACTATCTACCCTACGCTATACATTGAGACTATTAAATCATACAGCTGTGAGATTATATAAGTTAAAATTTAAATGATATAAGTAATCTACCATAATTGAATTTATATGGCTGTGTACATGAGAATCAGTCTCACATATACATGAATTCAACATAAATTTAATATTATATATTAAATAAACAAACATTTAAATAACATAGTAATTGATTAAGTAGTAAGTCTTCGTGAAAATATTCTGTTTAAGGAAATGGTTTATACTTTTTGGAAATGTCAATATACAATTTATTATTATTTATATATGTATAGGAATATCTTGTCGTGAAAGTATGAATAGAAATATAATTATTCGTGAGCTTTTATTCCAACTAAGCATTGAAATTAGAGTCTTCCGTTTCCATAAAATACTGTAGTACTTATCTTCCTGAAATTATTGTATTTCTATTGGAAACCTGAAAAGGTTGAAAAAAATCTCATAGCTTTCGCGAAACTCCCGAAGTAATCTTTTGAATTTAGTCGGGCAATCTGCGCCGAAAGCTTCTCCCATCTTTAAGCTCTCACAAGGGCAAAGTAATTTAGCACGGGGGGTGGATGGGATAGTTCTGGCGGAGCCTTCCCCCTCGGAAAAGCGGTGACGCAATGCGTACCTACTAACCCCTCGCCCTTATAAGCGCTGGGTTCGCTGACCTTTATACAATCCCCACAGTGACTAGTCATAGCGGCCGTCGATTAAATGTACTGACGATTCGGTCGCGGATATTGAAATAGTTTTTAATATTTTTTTTTACAATATGATAACACTGTATACTTGGTAGCGTGTATGCCTTGTGATCCGGGGTATACGAGCTCGTTTTCTACATCTGTCATATTTAAAAAATCCAAATTGCAGAACTAGATACCCATTAGATTGAGCAATTGTCTGAAAAACAATCCTGGTGAAAAATAACCTCTCAAAATAAGACAATACGAAAAAAACATTTTAGATATGCAAATATTGATTTTTTTGGTGAAAATAGTAGAGAAAAATATCCTCTTTCATTTGGCATTTTAAATTCAAAATACTTAAGTGGACGGAGAGTAATCTAATCCTCAGAAACGACATGTCTTCGTATTGTGAAAATTTACTTAGTCCACTTTCGAAGTGGATTTTTTTCACACTGCTTAGATCCATATGCTCCATATTCGGAACGATCATGGTATGAAACATAAAAATAAAGAATACATTTTAATTAAGCTCTTGTTATTTTTTAAAACTCCATATATATTGTCGTTAATGTTAATGTTGCGTCTTAATTTGTTTAACTAGTTTAATATTCAATATCATCAGGCTTTTACTTACTTGTAGTTTGCTTGCTGTGCCCGTATGCGATATCAAAAAGCTTAATGTATAGTTATTTAAAAATACAAGATTTTAATAAGACTGCTTGAAGAGACAAGCATTTCATTAACTCATTTCCTTACCCAACAGAAAAGATAATTAATTCGAAGATATTTAAAAAATATAAATATCTTCGAATTAATTTTCTGGTATTGAAAATAGCTTCGGTTCTACCAATACTATTGCAAAGCATGCTTTTAATAAAGTTTGAGAGGTTCAGAGTTCTAATAAAATAACACCTCAAAAACTGCGCTAATGAAAGTAAATTTTCCATAGAATAAATTAATGTAATGCCACATTGTAATCGTCACTTCTCAGAAAGGTTTATTCGCTGTTTCACTAAAGAAGAAAAGCCTTCCTTGTTTATAAAACAATTAAATTACCATTATATTGAATTGGTGTATTTTGTATGTAAATTTATGTGTTTGAATAATCTCTAGAAATGTAATTGCAGACGAGTAATTCCGGATACGAACTGTCAGCAGAAAATAGCAAAATATCGATTTCGTATTTTTTTAACCCACAGAGCGAAGCAAAACCGATATTATTATTTTGCCAAGTTTCGAGGTTAGGTTAGTTACCCCACATCTACAAATTCACATCATCCCACGCGTTTCAGGGTGAATAGAATAATTCCGGTGTACGAACACTCGCTTCCCACCATTCCACGAGTACTTTTTTAAAAATATTTTACAGATCATATTACAGTAGACTCTCGATTATCCGAACTAAACGTAAATTGATATAGGCCGGATAAGTGAGACAGGAAAAAAAAAATCAAAAATCGAAATCTATTACATATCGACTGTGTAAAAGAAAAAGGACGTAATCCACATTGAACAAATTCAACAAAATAACTGAGATATCTAATTTCATAGTAGATATAGCAAAACTAACAATAAAAACTATAATAAAACAAAACTATAGTAAAACTATTGATATCACTGTGTTTCTACTATATTTCAAAATATTAATTGTTATATTTATTTATCGACCCCTAGTCTCGATGAATTCTTATTGCTAGCCAAGCTTTCCATATTTTACTAGCTATGTCAGCTGCGCACTAGATGCATTACTACAACTGTGGGAAGAAAAAAGTACGTAGCCCACATTGAACAAATTCTACAGGACGCACAAAAAACGTTTATTTAATGATTTTGTGCCAAAGCTAAAACATTATATAGACACAACTTTAAAGTGAATGAAAACTCAAATTAGTGCTGTATTTACTTAATTCGATATTAATATAATAAGTTATTAAAAAAAATCGATTTGTTAGAGGTCATTTTCCTGGTCGCAAATTTTATAAGCCATCCTTTTTTTAACTTAAATGCTGATTTTAGACACTAATTTGGCATTTTTGACATAAATCCTTTTGACAGAACGTGTATTAAGTTGTATACATTCTGATTATCAAATATTAATTATTTTGAAAAATTGAGGGTCACTTCCTTTTTCTTACGTTCAAATAGATACGACTACATGCATACAGAGGATTATTATTTTGTCTAAAATTCAAGTAGGTATTGATTTTTGCTTAAAGATTGCTGTTAAAAAAATCACTTTCACGTTTAAGAAGTATTAGTTGTGCTGAGTCACATTCTTCCTTCGTCTCAAACTTCTTCATAGAATTATAGCGCTCCATAATGTGTAGGACCAATAATCTCCTGATTGGCATTACTTTCATGTCGCCTTGTTCTTGTTCTAGGACTAAGTGAATTACTGCCTCAATTATATCCTCGCCATTCAAAATTTAGAATTCTAGATTGTATATAGTGATTGTATAGTACACAAATAGTATATTATCAAAGTATCGATGATATACAATTAGTCTTAATGTTCGCATAACACGTTTTCTACCTCGGTGATAAGAGTAATATTGAAAATTCGGATGATATAAAGTTCGGATAATAGAGGTTCTACTGTATGCCTACTGCTTGTTGATATGGAAGATTGTGTCATATTACTAGGAAAACGAGCTTTATACTATAATTTATCGCCATAAAGTAAGCTTTTTTGTCAAGTTTAAGGTATGGATTTCAGGTTTTACGAGTATATTATTATGTGCCTAAATATATCACTTTCTTTTGTAGGGCAACTCAGAATATAAATTATTTATGACACAATCTTCTAGTTCGAAGCAGGCATATATAAAAAAAGCTTTTCAAAGCTTTTATGGTAAATATTTTATAGTATGTTGAATGTTTTAGCTACACATTAGATTAGTGTTGTACAATAAATCATATTCAAAATAAAACTCGTGTGTATGTTACAGGTAAAGTAAGAATTCCAATAATGCATACTTTAACTAGTCAGTCATCACTTTGAAATCATTTCAGTTAAAGTAGGCATCAGAAAAATTCAAATCTAACCAATAGAAAATAGGATCATGTATTAGCAAAGTCATACAATTATTGAACTAAAGCTGTGTTTTGAAAAATACCAATGTATGCATAAGATGCAGTTTGATTTTTTTTTGAATCATCACAATATCTTTGTAATTATAAGATAATTCAGGGACTATAATTAACAGGAACATGTATTTAATAGTTGGCAATCTAAGCTTTAACTAAATCTTACAGATTCTTGTAAAACTTGGAATTTAATCCATAATTTTAAGATATACATTAAATATACAACCAAACAGGTTGTATTCAATCTTTAAAAAATCAATTACACCATAGACATAACTAAATATTCCTTACACAAATGGAAACGTCTCCAAGCACATATATCTACCGCAAGCTCTTTTCATTACATTAACTACAGTAAAGCTATGAATTTTCACAGTCCACCGACCTTAGTTTGGGGTATTCAACAAAGTGACGTATTGAAGAGGAGTTTGTAGGCATGTATTCCATTCTTGAAGCATGACACATCCATCTTAGTCACCCCAATTTTACGTGAAACGTGGATGTAACCTTTTGTGTCCGTCTCACATCTTCTGTCACTTCTACTATAGCTTCAATAATCCTTATTAGTGTATTTTATATAAAATATCTAGTTTCCTCTATTATTTTTTTTACATTAAATTTTTCGTTTTATTGAAGTTGTTTTCTTGTATAAAGTAATCGTATTTCATTGTCACTGTAATTTTTAAAATATATTTTGACATGTGACAAATGACACGTATAAATTCAACAATACTCGATGTTTTGGCGTATTGAACAAATAATTATCTATATACACATTCAATTAATTAAAATCAGAGAGCTATAACGGAGTTATATACTAAAAGATGAAATTGCTATTAACAGACACCTCCTTAACCGTGATTATAAATTGGTTAACAGCGTCAGTGGCTGATATTAAAAAATAAAACACTCAGTTTCCATATTCTAACTCACAAAAAAAAACTACCAACAAAATTTATGATTTTTTATTCCGTCAAAATATGTCGAAAAAAATGAAATTTCTTTTACAACAAGACCAATTTTACTACCCGGCTTTTGCATGGGATTGGTTCAAAATCATTCTTTATTCTAGTCAATTTATTTCAATACTTGGCTCTATACAATATTTCTAATCTCTTATCAACTATCGGTGATAATTTTAAACGTTTAAAATAACACAATCGACTTGTAAAAAATTGTCATAATAAAACGTAAAAAATTCATTTCTCTACTATTTAGCGTTTGGGAGAAGATTATGTGACAGACAGACACACGTGTATTTTCTGTTTTATAATATAGATAGATATAATTACACATTATGACTGAGAGGGTTTATAATATGCATATTACATAGAGAGTTTTCAATTTTACAAGAAATTAATAACGTTCGATTTGATAAAATGTCGTGAAAGTCTTAATTGAAAATGGGTAGGTATGCCAAATATATATACATCCTAAAGTATCCTTGAAGTACGATATATCTGTGAGAGAAAAAGTATAGGACATATGTTGATGATGATACCAATATTACAAATAATATAAAAGAGAAAATTTTATTTAATTCAATTTACTTTATAAAAAAATATGTCGTAAAATTTCCATTCCGTTTTATATTATTTTATGTCGGCCTTGAACAGAGAAATTCAAATATAAAGAAAGCTTTTGTACTTTTAAAGGCGTCTTATAATGTAGTCTTTTGAATTAAATTTGTTCGGCGAAGATTTTCTTTCAAATTTAATAACGGTCGAAAATACCACAAAAATATATTTCAGCATTTTTTTATGGTCTCTTTTCATCTGTGAGGTATTTGATAAATATTTGTTGATAATTATTTAAAATTCAATTTCACACAGCTTAGTAAATCACACAGCTTAAAAAAATAAAAAACACCTAGAATCATGAATATAACCAATAGAATTCGTGTACATATTTATTTTTATGGTATTTTTAGATCGATATTTTCATCCGTATATATTTAAGTACAACATTTTACTGCCTGGAAATACTCTTAATTGAACCGCAAATAATATTTTACGTGAAAGATAAAATGTTTCATACATTAGAGCGTAAAATAAATATTGGGTCCAAATTCTGTATTTACGTGAAGTTCAAGGAATATCTGGATGTTCAAGATTGCAGGGTAAATCATCAAACAATCGATCACTAAGAGCAACATTCTCCCAAGATATATGTTCATATTGTGGATTTCAATGTGCTCTATATTTGCAACTGGCATATTTAATATTATTAAATACATATGATTGATTTAAAGTACAATACATTTCCCAAATACAATATGCCAACATTAAAAAATACTTAGCATAATTAAACTGATAGTCGACTGTTTGTAATAACTTAAACTAAAATTCTACAGCAGAATATCCCTTGAATAAGGCATCCCAAATAATCCATGTTTAAAATAGTTCCGCGCGCCAACCTCGTGTAAAAACATCTCCGGACATTAGGTGAGGTTAGGTTATGTTCGGTTACGTTAGGTTAGGTTATGTAATTTTACATTAAGATGTTTTGTTTTTACAGTTTTCAGTGTTATTTAAACGAGGCTTATTGTTCTAGAAGCAGGTATAACATATATTTTTATTTTTCTGAATAGTTTGTTTAATTAAAATAATAAAAATGTTTTTCTCTTTTATGTGAAGTAGACATTCGGCGGAAACGTGTTTGTGTTGATAACCCGGCGTTATATACCTATATTATTGCTATCATAAGGCTGCTTTTGGCGTTACATCCACAGCGAGGCGAGTTACGTAATCAGGCGTCTCGATTCACGGGTCGTTGTCCCGACGCGGCCTTGACACCCAGACTGGTCGGGGACTCCCCTTGGACCCCCCTGGGCACCCGTCACCCTCCCCACCCAACGGCCCTCGAAGCCTACGACTCACCGCCATACAAAAGTAGTGGGAAGAGGTTATGTGGTACACTACCGGCTTATGTGTTATTATTCTACTGTAGGGTTGGGCTTGACTTTGTACAGAATGATCAGGTAATATCACTCTATAAAAGTATCACATTAACCGCCGACCATGGCCCAGTCGAGAGTTCGCGCCTTTATGAATCATTGCGAATCATACATAAATTGGATTTTCCAATATTAAACCAGTCATAATTTATATATATTTCTAAATTATTTGTAAGGGAGGCTTGTAAAATTCCCATCAATGTATGAAAGCTTTTTATATAGTTAAAAGCTTAGCTTCAAATCCGGCCGATATATTAAAAATATTCAGGAAATATCATTGAAAATAATGATTACCGTGCCTCTATCCGTTATGTGGGTTATACTGTGGCGTATACGTAATGTGCTCTTCAAATTGACACAGAGGCAGCTTCCCAAGGACTTGGTTGGCGTGCATCATTTATATTTTGACTAAAATTTTATAAAAAGAGACATTTTCTCGTCATAATATGCCGCCAATATTTCGTATATCACATCACAGCGAATAACTGAGCCGATACAAATTAGTGGCTACATTTTTATATGGGGATACTCCTTGAAGGTTTGATCCTGTAAATCAGCTCACAAGGAAATAAACAATTCTATGTATAAATAAAAAATTGGTCCACATTGATTTCACTACACTATGTTTTTTCTTTGCAATAAACAACGCCGCTTTTGTATTCGGTTCCACAGTGTAATTTATAAAATATTGTTCTAGCGTTCTACCTAAGACCTAAGGTTTACATATATTTAGGTCTTTATTATAATATTAGGAGGAATGTATTTCCAAAATGAGTTTATTCCACTCTGCCAAAATTTGATGAAGAAAATTTTGAACAAGTAATTTTTTGTATAAAAAACATATAAACAATTTTCAATTTGGATTTTTGTTTTTAATGTTTTTGAAATTCATTTTTTCTATTGGTTTAAATGCTAAATAGTTATTTTATACAAAAATACTAGTTCAAAATCTTCTCCCTTATTTTTGGCTCAATAGTAATAAATTCACTTTGGAAATATACTTCTCATATATCATATTAATATATGACAACTCTGTAGGCAGCTTTATATTAAATACACGAATGTGTATATTATAAAAGATGTCATGAGTCAGTAATAGCTGAAGTTAGATGAGTCATTAATTTTCATTTGAGATGTAATCTAGGAATGATCTTATTGGGACGCGAGTAATGAGTTGATATACATGAGCTTTATGCTATAAAGGAAATGAGCCCACACCGAGTTAATGTACGATACATTTGTGAACTTTTATTACTGTATAAACATTAATATAATACTATTTTTGTGGTTATGTTGGAAAGCGTGTGTAGCTCGTTATCTAAAGTCACTTGTTCATATTTGAAACCACATAATAAATTACAATTGGATAGCAATTGGGTTTAATAGTAAGCTAACAGAAAATCTGGTGATAGTATGGCTTTATATTATCATTATTCATTCTGGCGATATAAAAAATAATATATCCATACAATTTAATTAATACTTGATAAAATTTCATTCGTTGTGATATATTTTTATACCATCTCCGCTCCAGAAGTGAAACAAATGGATTTTTACAGTTTGAAGACTTATCTTGAAATATTCTTTACGCGAATTGTTTGTCTGCTAATTTTTCAGCTCATTATTCATTCAAGTCATACATCGTAAGATTTAAAAAAATACTTAGCAGCTGTGGGATTTGTATTCCTTGCAATCTCCGGCGTAAAGCGCACGCACGTTTAAATTTCAGCTACCGGGGATACATAAATAATACAATACCTAAATATATTATTTTTAATTGATTTGTATTAAATTTTTTACAAATCTTTTGGTCAAATTAATTTCTTACGAATAATTTAATAGAACTGAATTATTCTTCATCCATTGTCTGTTGATTCTTTATTCCTCTTTACCATATATTCGCTTCTTATTTTGAGTCTACAGTCATCACGTAATCTCCAAGATTTTCTCACACTTGCCAGTCTCTTTGTATCCTCCTAGCCTAGTTGTGCACTTATTTCTTAATTCATTTGAATATATACTGTGGATAATATTCGACGAATTTTTAGGATTCTGGAATTTCATCTACCGGAAGAGTAAATCAGCAGAATTCAGGCTTTCCGTAGGCACCCACGTTACCTTACTCAACAAATTTCAGGATAACTGCATGACTTGAGCGTAACTGTCTAGGCCTTTCTCTAATTTCCGAGATTTTCAAGTCAAGCCATCTTACTCTCAGTATTTGACGAAAGCTTCTATTTTTATAAGCTTTTATTAAGCTTCATAAGTTAGATACTACTATGAACTACCAATTAATTGTATCGGCAGAATATATACAATCAATTTGCATCTGGTCCGAACCGAGTTCACTTTGAATAAGTCATTAATAAATTGACAATTATTTATTTTTATATTTCTATGCCTGAAAAATACATTTATTTTATACCATGTTTGTCCCTAAAGTGCAGCATACGGATTTACACAATTTAAAAATATCTACTCCGAAAGTGTAGTGTATGGATCTCTGCAACGTAAAGACATCTTGAAAGATTATTTTTCACGGGGATTGTTTGTCAGACAATTATTCAAGAATTTTTTAAATCCGACAGATGGGGAATCTGACCCGCATTTCCCGGATTGCTAGGCGCATAGGTTACCAACTACGCTACCGGGTTGGGAAAAATAATACATATCACAACAATATGAAAAATTTAATAAAAAAAAGAAGTCTAAGAAAAGCGCTGGAATTTTATATATTTTTACGTTTTTCGATATTGAATGTATGTATTAAATAATACGATGAAGATATATTAGAAAAGAATATGTGTGTAATAACAATAAGACATAATGTAAGATAAGGCAATAGAAAATCGCTGAGTAGTTTTGTTTAGTTGTTCATATCTTTGATTGAAAATACTGAATAGTCAGCCGATTACGATGAAGGACGAATTTTCCCAGAGGCCCGAAAGCGGCCGTCGGGTCATTGATTTTCCATTTTCTGTTCAGCCGGCGACACCAGCTGCTGGTAAAGAATGGAACCACCTGTTACATCCCCAAACTGCTCATCCACCTTGTCGCACCCACCGCCACAATGTCGACTACCAACACAGCCAGACACACTTACTGCTTACTCATCGCTCGTTCAGTATTACGCAATCGGTATGAATTGGGACAGAAATAACAGTTTAATATCATACATTTCGGTCTGAAGTAATTTCGCTGTTATCATTTTGACATATTTCAACAGACACTTTATTTTATATTATTCAGCAAAGACTTAAATGCTTATAGCACACCATCCAAATAAAATTTTCCAATATCAACATGTCAATCTAAATAAACATTTTTTAACCGGGAACTATTCTTTGTTCGCTATGATCCACAGAACCCGTTAATACATAAAAATATCTGTATATATACCATGTTGGAACATATCGTCGTATTATTGGCAAAATACGTTAAAGTAAAAAAGTGAGTTTTGAGATAATCGAGGTTTAATGTTTGATTCTCTCTGTTAAATACATTTTACGAAAAATTCTTAAAGTATAATGTATTATTTGATAGAAATTGCCGTAAAATGTATTTAACAGAGAGACTCAAACATTAAGACTCGATGATCTCGAAACCCATTTATTTACTTCAACGTCTTTTGCCAGTAATACGACGATATGTATCTACACAGTGTAAAGATATCTGCTCCGTATGTGGAGTATATTTATCTTCACAATGTGAAGACATGTCTTGGAAGATTATTTTCCACAAGAATTGATCGTCAGACAATTTCTCATTTATTCAGAACTACATTTTCAATTTTTTTTAAATCCATTAGATATAGAAATCAAACGAACCCGCATTTTCTAGATTGCGAGACCCACGCGCCAACCTCTACGATACGTATTTGTTTAAAAAAATCAGTTTTAAATTAGCGCCCTTTTAATATTCCTTATTCCTATTATTATATTATATAAATGGCACATAATAAGATTTTAAAGCTAATACAATCAACGAACGAATAAACAAATAGTCGTACGCTTCAAATCACATTAATCATAATTACGCAAGTAAAGAAATCATAATAAAATGTAAATTTTATTTGATTCTCATTACTTTTTGATTACTGCGGAGTTAAACAAAAAACGTCTTAGCAAATGATCCATTACTACTAAATTGATTTATTATTTATATTCACGTGAGGCTGTGTTACTTGACGTTACATTATAGCATATCCGTGAGAAAGAAAGATGAAAAGAGAGGGTGATTTAGAAATTAGAGGGAGACAAAATTCTCCATACGTTCTTTCAAGGATATGAAACATATTTTGTAAGTCAGAAAAACAATTTTTATGAGTGATTTTTTGTCCTGGAAATTAATTGACATTCACGCAATTACTGAGATTTTCAGTATGTGGATCTTTCAATTTTTTCATTCTATTAAAACTATTGACCCTGTGATCGCCGCTTTTATTAAAAATACTGGGTGATTATTTATTAAAGCACAAAAGATGTTCATATTTGTAGGGAAATAGAAAACAAATCGTATTATAAAAAAAAACTCTCAATATTGAAGTCAATATCACGGTTACGTGAACCTGAAAAAAGTATTAAATATAAACAAGTACATACTTTGTTCGAGAAATAATTGTATTTGTAGAAAGAAACACGAACCTATTCAATAAAAAGTTTTCCTACCATTTCTTTATTCGAAGTTTTTCTTCAAATAATATAATTAAACAAGAAAAACTCTCTTCGAAAATTTGAATTACAATAATTCAGCAGCCTCGGGTTATTTCCAAAAACGAAATTAGACTCCATTCCTAATGTAATTATTACTTTTCGTAAGAAAATGGAAATCAAGATTTTTGTTGAGTAGTTTTCCTTTCAATCCGTGAAAAACATTTTCTTACATTCCCTCCACCCGGAATTAATTTAAAGTTTGCCTTCTCATCAAGGAAAACTTTAAATGCGAATTTCGGTGAGTATTGATTTTGTTTTGTCTTAACTGTGGATCTGATGTTGATTGAGGCGACTTAAGCTATAGCTGAGATATCTGAAGAGTTTACTTTCGGAATGTTTCGTGGAGAGAATTGTAAATTTTAATTAGTGTTTGGTATCACTAAAGACAGCTTACGACAGGGATGTTCAAAAAGATTACTATAAAACACCTTGCGAAGTCGACGGATTTACCGGATTTATAATTTTACATACTTTTCTACAGACGAAATAAAAGAAATATAACAAATGGGTATAAATGTTTCGTATACTGTGAAGGCAAAATTGTAAACGGAAACAAAGTGATCGACCGAGAGAGACAAATAGATTTTAAAAGTTTTGTCTGTAGCTTATTTTTAAAAGCTTTATATAAAAGAAAAAAAATGTAAGAATCCTAGTCCTCGACAGATTTTAATATTATTTCACACTGTATACAAAGTGAACCTCTTAAAATTTATCTGTAATTTTCAATTCAATCAATCTAGAAACTATGAATCGAATATAATGATAAATAAATAATTAGTTGAAGCATTGAATTCTCGATAAGTTTTTACTGTGTATTAAAGTTACTTAGTATTCATTTTTTGAATCTGCCTAAATTTTCTATTTTTATTTCAGTTGTATTCGTGTGTATTGTTTCTATTGTATTTTCTGCTGATATTAAAACAAATGAACATGTATTTTTGATATTGATTTTATTTTTACATTTTATCCGTAAAAAGATAAATTTAAATTAAATTTCTACAAACTTATAGTTAAACATAGATTAAGCAGATATCGTATGTGATGTTTCCCAATTAAAATTTTCAATAAACGAGAAATAATAGAAAATGATTGAAACATATACATCGATATCTCAGTTATGAAGTAATATAATAACTCAAAAGCGTTGTTTTGAGATAATTAGAAAACAAGATTATGGCAGGCTTAATCTTAGAATGTACATCTAATTTTTGTAGATTTTAATGATACTGTAGGATTATTTAAACATGTATTTTAATTTATAATATTAACATAAAAAAAAAATCGGAGGTTTTAAAGTTAAATTTTAAAGAATAATATCCACTATGATTCTAAAATAAGTACTGGTATTCTAATACCTCGTATTAAGCACATATTTTAACTTCTTACATTTTGGAATTGATGTATCAACACATCTATACACTTACATATTTATATGACATTAATATAAAGATAAAAAAAATTAAAACCTAATAAGCCAATTGAAATTACTTGCTTTCCCCTCCACCACCCGCCACGTCTCCACACCCGTTATGCGGGCGTATACAGTGGCGTTACAAACGTGAGGCGCTCTTCATAAGTGCTAGAAGTGTCCCAGGAGCAGCTTCCCAAGACCTTGGTTGGCGCGCACTAGAGTATGCGTGATTCCTATTCTAACTAATTATACCCTGTTAATATCTAGTCTTGTCGAGAAGACACCTTCTCGTTCTCCGTAAGATTTTGCAAATTTTTTAAAAGCTAGAAAACTATCCTTAGTAGAAACTATGTCACAACGGCCGACCGGTCCGACAAATGGTTGAACCGACTTGAGAAGCTCTTCCATTTCAACCGACGTATGGGGACACTCCCAGAGGATGTAAATTGGCATCCTGCATTTTGCCACATAAGCATGTAGAAGATTCTATAAGACCGAGCTGACAGAACTTGGAGGCAAAACCACCATGACCGGTTAAGAACTGGGAAGTCCAATGGTCTGGGGTCAATTTCTCCATGCGCCACTTTAGCCCTGGAAAAAACAAATGCGTTTGTCTACCTTTACTGGAGGTGTCCACCGCTTCTGCCAGGCATTTATAGCAGCCTCGTACACTAAAATTCGGATCACAGCTCTACGAACAGAACTTCTCATCGGATCTTCATGGATTCATAATTCATGGATATGCTCATATTAAAAAAGATAAAATATTTTACAGTACTGAAAATGATGTTTTAGCCAAAATGAGCTTTGAATATCTGGTTATATCCTTATTTTCTTTACATTATTAAATAAATATATTTGAACATAGAAGAAAGCTATTTTCTTTGCGGTAAACAAAGGCAAGATGTTATTTTTTGTTTTCTGTGAGAAAAATCTTCACTGAAACTTTCAAATTAGATTTTCCAGGTTATTTGTTTTTTTTATGCTGTAAAGTAAAATAGAGGCTGGCTGCAATGAATTACGCAATTTTATGAAATGGAATAAAAAATGAGAAACAAACTATTTTGTGTAGTAAAAAATACAACACAAAAATACACTGAAATGTTTTATTACACGCCATGAACATGTTATTTAAAAACCTTTTTTTAACTCAAAGCCTACGGGAAGACGTATTGGTTATCAGCGTCTGTGGGTGGGTGTATAAAAAGGATTTTGGTTTTTCTTAACGTCAGATTGTCATAATAAATTTTAAAGTTGAGGTAATGTAGAGTAATTATGTTGAGGACGCCATGGTCCACTTCAAGATAATGAAAATATTTTTTAAATACATCCATTATAAACTATCTATCTCGACAGGAATAAAACTGTGTCACGTAAATCACATAAATGGCAACATATTTGGCCTAAGATTAACACAGTCCAGTTTTATTTTTACCATTACTTTCTAAGCTTACATAAGTTTTTCCCAGTTCATTTATTTTCAACCAACTATATCTTAGTATATGCTTGAAATACTAACTCGTTGTAAGATGCGTTTTATTCAACGGCTATTTGCTGAAAAAATAATCATAAAAACACCAGTTAAAAATTTAAGCACCAGAATAAAAGTTTAAATAATAAATAAGTTTAACCGCGAAAGGTGTTTTCACGTAAAGCTAAAACTTCACAGCTAATTTTCATGCAACTGTGGGATTCGAATCTCTGGTGCTAAATAATTGGTGTAAAATATTGTAATATCTTCGATTAATTACAAATATATTCATGAATACAATGGTTATATCTAAAATACAACAAATAACATAACATTATGTTATTATATTGACTGTAGAATGGAAAAATTACGTAGCCCACAGTTTTTCGATAATAACTGTTCAATACACGTTCTATCAAAAAAATGTGAGCTGCAAATGTCAAATTAATATCTATTCAGCTTTTTAGTTCGAAAAAAATGCCCCGTAAACATTTAGATTAGAGGAAAGGACTTATACTATATCAAATTCAGTTTTGAAAAATAATTTATTAAATCAATATCACCAATTTCCTTTCCACAATCGATGTACAATAAATTTAACAAGATATACGAGTATTAATCTTCTATTCTTGAATCTTCCATTATCGAATGCTCAGCCAATATTCCCCAATAGTACATCGCTATATCCAATAACTAATTAGTAAACGTATGTATAACTGGTTGCTTTATAAATTATTAAGTATTCTCATATTTCCGTATGATATTCATTATAGTTAAATAGGTTAAACCCAATAGATAAATGATAATTTTTTTTTGGTTAATTCCAATAGATTAAGGATCGTTTTGCTGTCTCCTATTGTTATTTTCACTCATGATATTTACTAATTAATACTATAAATAGTAAGTTACAATAGGATTTATTGGCTGTATGTTATATGTTCACTCACTGCCCACATATAATGTAGCCTGCAGATGCCGAAAGGCGAAACCCGCGTCGCTAACAGTGATCTCACGTATGAAAGTTAACCAGTTTTACATAAGTTAGAAGATATATTACATAGTAAGCTATCTTTTGTCTATTTATGAAAACATCGTCCCAAAATCATTAAATATATATACTTATTTATGCCTACTGTAAAATTTGTTCATTGTGGGTTACCTCGAAGTTAATAATATTAATAAATAAATACGTCTCATTTTAAGGGTGTTTTATTTGCCTAGACATATAAATAGACTATTCGTAGACAACAAGGGAAGTGGAAATTAATAATTTCCCCAACCAGCCACAACATAAAATTATGTAGACGGCTGTGGAAAATTCTGTTTAGCACGCGTGCGCGCCCTCTGCACGGCTGACATGATAGCGTGCCCGAGAAAAGGGTTGAGTCCCTGGCTGGTTCAGTGACCCTCTGCTTTAGATGGGAAGTGATATCTTCACTTCATAGTGATTTCACATGGCAATATCACCATACATCTAAATTGAATTTAAATTTAAATACTCTATTAAAAGCTCTTTTCCATAATGTGTTTTTTGTATTAATTTAATTCTAATCTTCTTCTATCAATTTAATGTTTTTATCTGACCAATCGTTACCTTTAAACAATTCTTAAACTAATTCAACGCAGAAAAGTTGCTTTTTGACAAAGTTGCTTCGTAAGTGAAGAATAGTCTCAATAGTTTCGATGCCACCACTAAATAATTAGGTACTAAAATTGTCATACAAATTTAAATATATTCTTATAGTGTTATCATAAATGATTCTAGATGTGAATGTAATTTTTTGTTCTAATTAAATTGTTACTGAACCTTTTAATATTTCTTTAACGATGAAAATAATTCGTCAGATATAAATTCAAAGGAATTTGATCAACAAAGTTTAGATTATGTACATGTATTCACGTTTAATATGGGGATTTATACCATTGCGTGAAAAAATATGCTTATAAAAGTACCATAAATGTCCTGGGTACAGCTTTCCATGACCTTGGTTCGCGTGCAACAGAGTATGCATGATTTTTATTCTAAAAAAACAAGCCTTGTGAAAATCGTGCTTTTCTCTAATGTGTTATTTCCAGGAATTCCCGTGATCTTTCAATTCCGGGAAATTTTTGATTCTTTCTGAGAAAACACAAGTATTCCTCGGATATAACCATTCCGCACATTTCCATCTTTGTGCTCGTTATGAAACTATATGAATACTTTTTTCAAATTCTCGTTTTTTTTGCTCTTCTACTTTTAATTTAACCCTCTTTTTTTTAAACTTTAACTTACTCTTTCATTCTCTATAATTGTTTTGTCGGGAATATGATATAAAAAAATAACTTTTTCCGGGACAAAGAATATCCGGAAAATGTCACTTTTTGCTCTTCACATTTTTAAAAACTAAAAACTTGCGCTTAATGTAAATCAAGCCACAGTGGTGGATTGGTCCGACAAAAGACTGAGCGATTTGTATGATTTGTGTGGCATTAGACATACAAAAATATTGAAGTAACACACTGAAGTGACAAGAGACTACCCCGAAAATGGCCCACTGCCGCGTCGGAATAATGGGTTTGTTACCCTACGCCGTGAAATTCACGGTCAAAGCTGTTACAACATATACTGAGCAGAAGGAGCTTTGGTGAAATTTCACAGAATAACGTTTATTGACCTCGTTTTTGTAACGCTTTTTGTCCCGTATTAAAAACATTTGGTGCGGACTTCTTTGTTTTTTTTCTCCCCGGAGAAATCCTAATAAAATAAATTACCGGGAGGGGGTTGGCGACTAGGGTATGACGCAATCGCGGGTTGAATAATCTGAAAGATAATGTGAAATAACAATTTCACTAGGTATATATTCTTGTCTGTGTATTTAATAGAAAATCCTAGACGGAATTCTCTTTTTATTTTCAATGATGCTAATTTTTTACAAAATATAACATAATATTAGGCACTGTTTTTAAACCATTAAATGTACATTGTTTCAATTTTTACTCTGAAACCACACTGTCAACTGAATAATAAAATGAAACACTTATATTTTAGTGTTTTTTTTTATTAAGTATGAAGGCTTCTATTCCATATAACCAAATATTTCACCGATCTGGCAATCTGAATTTATTGCTATAAAGGGGAACTTCGTTGATTTAAAAAATGTGGCCTAATATACCGAAAGTGTTGATGCTTTCATATAATTACGTCACCAAAAAATACTTTTAATTAATATATTTTTTAAACTTTATCACATATAAATACAGCGGCTCTCAACCTTTTTAAAAACCGTGGCCCTCTTTTGAGTTAAAAAAACGCCGTCACGAAAGTACGGTTTCTCGTTTTTTTAGCTCGCGTAATACATTTATTCACTTTGATTTTTATTCCGTCTGTGCCTTTGAGTTTGTCTTCCTTTTTAAGATCTCTGTGATTCTTCGAGGCCATATATACCCAGGTTAAGAAACGTTGCTTAAGTGCATGGCGATTTTGTTTCGGGTAATTTTTATTAACTTTCTAAATACTTTTATGGAAGAAAGTGGATCGGTTCTTGGTATCAGAACTTCGAGATACGCGTGATTAAAATCGGGTGTAAGAACCGGGCGGGTAGATGCTGGGAACAGTAAGTAGTTTGTTTATTATGATAAATCGACTATAGAAAGGAAAAAGGACGTGTGGGTTACGTTAGGTTCCCATATCTGTGATTTAAAAAAATCAAATATGTAGGAATCGAGCCCAAATTTCTCAGATTGCTAGGGGCGCAAGCTTACCTCTATGATATTTATAATACCCATGAAAAATTTTCCCATCCGAATAGTGTACTTCAGTCTTTTAGACCCAGGTGTCGTAGTTTTGTGTCCTGCATATTCATTAAAAATCAACATATATTTAAATGAAGATCATGACCAGAACAACAAAAAACCTGTCAAGATACGGACAGTTTTGCAGTGTTGGCATCCATGTGCTTTAGTGAGAAAAAAATTAAAACAAAAAATAATGGATAATTTTTTTCTCTTTCACCACCCGTCACGTATACATACACACCCGTTATGCGAGCGTATACCACGAAATAACGCACGTGAGGTGCTCTTCAAAGTGCCAGAAGTGTCCTAAGAGCACCTTTCCAAGACCTTGGTTGGCGTGCACTAGAGTGTGCCTGATCGTGTCCTAATTAGGTCTGATAATCATTCTCTGTTAATATCTAGCTTTGTTGAGAAAAATCGATCTCGCTGACGATACATAATTTATATAACTGAATGTGCCCACCATCCACCCACTCCATTCTTCCACCTGGTTCTAAATCAGGAATATCGGGAAATAGTTTATACTATTATAATTATGTGAAAGCTATCAGCGATACCCATTATATTATTTAAGATATAAATATATTTCTTCCGTACTTCACCTATTTTTACAAACCGGATCTGCATTTAAAAAAATGTATTATAAAAAAAATACATAAAATTATAATATGCTGTTACGACACTAGGTCATATTCGCTTGAAATGTTTGATGTGCTTTGTCTGGAAGCTTTTATCTAATATCTACCCTTCCGTCGTAAATTCAGCAGTACGTACTAATTTAAATAATCGTAAAAACAAGTTTTTGAAATTCGAGCTTTTTTCTTGCAAGTATTTATTTAAGCTTACGTATCTCTTTACTAAATGGGGGTTTATAAAAAAATGTTAAGTACATTGAATAATTTAGAACGAGAATTACTTTTAATAACTATGTTGTAATGTTTACCACAGTAAAATATCTCAGTGCTTTAAATTATATTTTGTAAAAACAAGACATAATATTTATATTATTATGTTTAGTTAAAATACGGTTTATTTAATTGACTCAAATAAAACACTATTATACTAAAAGCATTTATAAAATATAATATTTAATTTTGTTTTACTTTATTTATGTAAAGTCTTAAGAGAACTTAATAGGTGCGTAAAGATTATTTCTAATCGAAATATGAATATAGAGTTCTTCATTTACGTCGTATTTAATGTATTATATATATAGGATGTCTTAAAAGGTGTAAAAATGCGGAAATACATTGTTCTGTTCAAGTCGTGGGTATTGTAAGTACATTATTAAATGTTTGATATATAAGGATATGTGCCCTTTATTATATAAATATATTATGAGTGCGTTTCTATGGGTGTTAAGGGTCGTTGGTCTACCATTATATAACCTTTTAACACCTTAGGATCCAGATGTTTAATAGTATGTTTTCTAAATTCACCGTGGCTGTTTGGATTCAGGAAATCGATATTCTTTCATAATTTTCTTTATTTTCCTATGCGGAGCATATAGCCACCACATAGTGCTTCCAGGATTATCTGTTACCCGCCAATCACTTCGTATTTTCCCAGCTCATGACAGTATCCCATAATCTGACTATATTAATTAATAAAATAGAAATGTGAATATAAACACATTATATTGTGTAATAAATACATACGTGGATAGCCATATCAGTTCGATTTTACACTGAAATTATTTGTTGTCAATATTTAGGAGACAAATAAATACTTTGATAAAATTAATATCAATAAATCCATTAAATCTCATAATTAACTAAATGTTTATGAAATACATAACAAAGATAATGCGTTAAACATAATCATATTAATTTTTTTCCCCACCCGCGGTGCCGTAGTGTATAGATGTATAAGATATACTAGTTTAAATCGACTGTGGAAAGGAAAAAGGACATAACCTTAAATTTTTCAAAATAGCTTTTACTCGATAAGTATAATGTGTATAACTTAAGACACATTCTATCAAAAGCATGAAAATGCCAAAATGGTATCTAAATTTAGCTTTTAAGAATAAAAAAAAGATGGCCTGTGAAATTTGCGACCAGGAAAAATGACTTCAATCTAACCCAATTAACATCATATTAAATAAATAAAATGCCAGTTATAATCTTCATGCACTACAAAGTTGTGTCTTTTTAATATGTTGACTTTGGCCCAAGATCATTAAAAAAACGTTTTATGTGCCTCCCGTAAAGTTTTTTCTATGTGGGTTACGTCCTTTTTTCTTTTCACAGTTGATATAATGTATCTAGTGGGTAGCAGTCAATGCCAAGTCTTGGGCAAATGAATATAACAATTAATATTTTGAAATATAAAATAAAATACATTTATATCAATAGTTTTGTAGTGCAATATCTGATATGTAATAAAATATCTCAGTTATTTCATGATTGTGTGATTCTTAATATGTCAAATGAAATCAAAGCTCGTATTTCACAGAGCTCCGCCATATGCGATTCTTTAATAGAAATCCGTTGGAGAAAATCCTAGACTTGCTTGTGTGCTTCGATAGTTCACAAGTTTTATAACTATGTGATGTTGTACTGAACACACAGCTTCACAATAATGCCTCTTAGAACTAACTGTGTTGCGCGAAACCCACAGGTAACAGAGCTTTATTAAAAACATAAAACAAAAACACAGTGATGGCCCTAAGTGAAAAAATGTCGACTTCGTATTCGACAATTTTACAGTAGATTGTAAAAACAGATTATTTTGTTATTTATTTGATTTGATAATAAATTATTTGTAGAACTGCTTACGAACAATTCATTTATTTGAATACAGAATAGCGGAGCAATATATTTTGCAGTGCCCAATCGAACTGTAAAATTTTCTAGGGACGTCTTTTCGCTGTATTTAAATAACTTTGAGTTGTCAAGTTAATACAGGACTTACATATAGCACGATGCAACAATTTATTCTCAGCTAAAACTAGGAACAGGAAAAATTAGGAACTTCATCCCCTAAACAGTTTAAACCATCGATATGTATTAATCATGATCGTATTTGATAAATTTATTTTTGCCATAGTTAAATACATTGCTATTTTTAAAAGTAAACTACTCAGTATACTAGAGGTTTGTGTGTGTGCCTCGCATCGGGCTAGTTCAGGTTTGATTCCCACATCCGCAGGATTTATAAAAATCCGAAAATACCATACCCGGTGTCGATTGGCTTGTGTGAATGTTTGAAAAAATTCTTGTTAGAAATAATTGGTCAATATTCACATTACGGAGATCCATACGTAGACGATAACGCCCTCCCGTGGACACTGAAGCGGTAGGCCAAGAAAGATTGTAAACCTATGGCGTAGATACATATCCTAAATTTTCAGTGTGAATATAGTGAGGAAAGGAATTAAAATATTGTATATATGCTATAATATTTACTTATACAGTAAATTCGATTTCCTTTAAATGAGAATTGTTTAAGCTTTAAATAATTTTTGTAACCCAAAGAAATTTGCTTGAGAATGTCAAAAACCTATTGTATGTTACTACTATTGTATGCTTTTTTTTTACCATGTTCGCTCCTAAAGTGGAGCATATGGATCTACACAGTGTGAAGATATCCGCTCTTAAAGTGAAGTAAATGGATCTCCGCAATGTAAAATCGTCTTGAGAGATTATTTTTCAGGAAAATTGTTTGTTATACAATTGCTCAAGACAATTGTTATGCAGCAGTCCTGCATTTTTGTATTTTAAAAAATTCGGCAAATGGGGAATCAAACCCGCATTCTCCGCATTGCTGGGCGCGCAGGCTATCAATGCGATTTATTTTCTGCATGAATTAAAAATAAATTACAATAATACAGTAGTATAAAAGGTTTATTAAATAAAAAATCTCTTTAAATCAAGGGCTTAGTGATTTTTTTAGAACAAACTTCCCAGCATTAACAAGTTAACTTTAAGTTTTAAAAATTAAGCTGAAATGATTTATAATACTGTCAAAAAAGTTTAGACGAAAGCTTTGTAATTAAATGTTGCTCACCTCTATCCTAGAAGTAGTGCCGCAACGTAATTCATTCATATGAGGTCATTAAACCCAGAATTCCCTTTATTCCTATTCCCCTAGGATCTTTGTCCTTCGCATATTTAATAAATAGAAAAAGTATTTATTGATGGTGGCGTACTTATGGGGTGAAATAAAAGCCGCGGGCTCGCTCATGTTATATAACAGTCCCATGAGGTCATAAACAACAGATTGCGAATCGGCATCCACGCGTATATGATATAAACCATAATTATCAGCGTTAAAACCATACTTCATGTAAGTCAAAAACAAATCTTTTTATGATTCATTCTACTAGTTTACGTACTTGTATAATTAATGAATACTAAAGTTGAAAACAGTCATATTTCTATCCAGGCATTAGACATTTTTGTAACGATTTTTTTAAAACCATAATGCTCTGAACGTGAAACATATTGGTTTTATAAAAGTAAAATGACGTAACCCTCAGATAAAAAAAAACTTAATATTAAAATTAATACAGCTTAATACAAGTTCTATCATGAGATATAAGCTTCAAGCTTTAAGCTTTCAAGTTTGAAAAAGGAGAAATAAAAGACAGCGATTTGATTAGTTTATCTTAAATGGTTTATCAAATCAACATCACACTAAGTAAATAAAATACCAGTTGAAGTCTTCACGTCCTTAAAGTTTATGTGTGTTATAATAGACTTTGGCATACAATTATTAAATAAAGGTTTTTTTGTGCCTCCTGTAAAATTTATCAATATCTCTTAGATATTCCTAGAATTTTACTAGCCATTCCTATTTCCTGAATTATTATATGCATTATGATTTGTACGAAGCTTTAAGGTTATTTTTACTCGTTAGTTTAATATGACGTGGTTCATAAGAACATTTCTCTATTTTTATTGTAGATCTGTTTTTGTGCGATTTGCTTTGGAGCGTATCTTCCGTATTAAAAAATACTTTACTGTGTTTAATAATTACAATTATTTCCCATCAAGCTTCGCTAACTTTCTTGCAAGCGATGATTTTGTAGATGTAAAATTATCGTAACGTCAATTCCCATTATGTCTGTCGACGGGGAACACAGATTGTGCATAGCTTTGTTCTTTCGTCTTCATCTACCACGATTTGCATGTGTAGGTGTTTCAATTCTTTTTCCTTCGGTGTAATTAAACAGATCGATATGCCGCTGTGAGCTTAATATGTACCAGCACATAAGTAGGAGAGCTAGTTCTTTGTTTGCAAATTTAGACAAAGAAGTGCATCGCTGTGCCCACCTGGCCTGAATAAACCTATAAAAATTTACATATTTACCGCCAGTGACGTACGTATTGTAGGGTTACGCCAAATAAATGTTGACATGCCATTTACTTAATGCTAATATTATTTAGGAAATAGTCGACAGGTTTACACATAAATTCGTCTCGCAATGGTTTGAGAATCAATCCAAAAAAGAAGAACATCATGCGCAATCTTGCCTGCCCAGATTCTGATTATCCCCTGACCAACAGTGGACAGAGCATCGAGAATGTCAACATTTTTAGATATCTTGGGTACGCATTATGAGATATAGTACTTCTCAAAATGCCATTTTTGAAAAAGAATAGCTAGACCATCCTTCAAATCAATGCAAAATATCTGGGACTCTTAACTGTAGAAGGTAAAAATCAAATGTCACCTGTTCAAGCCATGCATTTTGTCAGTGCTGTTTTACAATTGCAAAACAGGCCACCCAGTAAAGTCGCAAAGCAAGCATATTTTAAGCTCTGAGAACAGATTTCTGCGGTGGATTCTGAGAATACTGTAATATGACTTCATTTGTAATTAGGAGATACGACTACGTATTATACAGCTGAAAATTAATGATAAAGAGAAGATGCTACGCTGGGGCAGATTCTGCCATATATTGAAGATGCCTCAAGAAAGTCTTGAAACAACATGATCGGCATATTGTTTAAGTCGACTGGTTTTTGTCGTCTTGGAACCCGCTAAATACTATCTATCGTGTTTATGGACTTACGGAATCCAGGCATGACCTGTCATATTTTGAATTTTGGAATTTCAAAGGCATATTTTGAGCTTAAAAGTGTTGCTCTTCAGAGTGGCCATTTGTTTTGTGTCTTCTCAAATCACCACAACCACATTTCACATCATAATCATCAATACAAAATATTACGTGTTCCATATACTTCAATTCGTCGAGACATTTACTAGTACAGTCGAACATGTTGACTTACACAATCTCCGAAAATGGACTTTACGGATGTCCGTAAAGTGAACACTTATTTTTTTTCCGAAAAAAATGTCCGTCAATTTCTCAACCAATTTTAAAATGTAGAACCTCGATATAACGGACTTTGAATATAACGGCAAAATAATTGTAAAGAAGGGAGACTGTAAATATTGGTAAGTGATTAGAAGATTTTTTGCGGTGATCAAGATCAAGACATAGATTAACCAGCTCCTGATTTCTGTAGAAGAGTACCGAATAATTCTAAAAAAGATGTAGCAGAATAATTTTTTTACAACTAGGATTAGATGCAGGCAATTCTGGTTATCGCATCATGACTGAAGGTGAAATAGCAGAAGATAAAAATATCAGCATAATTCAAAGATCTTAAAAAAAACTTCTTTTCTAGAAACTTTACTGACTTTGGATTGGGATGTTTATGTTCTTAATACAAAATGCTTACGGGAAACCTACTTTTATATTTGGACATTTGACTTTAGAGGACACCACTTCATCCACATTAGTCAGTTATATTCTTGCATCCAGTCCAAAAAATTGCTGATTAACATTACCGACAAATGATTCTTGGTGGAAGTCGACTTTAAACCGAAAACGGTTTGAGAATTTGAATAGTTGTACATACAGTTTGAAGAGACAGACACGTATGAGTATGAATTCAAAACTATTTGATATTTATATTTTCCATACTTAGTTATTTTCACAGGTTTCTCGTTTTGTTGTATCTTTAAACTTGTTATACGATGATATGCAATTAATAAACGATTAATAGGCACACAACGATATGATTGTTTATCACACAACTCAATCGTAAATCAATACAGCCATGGTATTGATACAAAAATATTGTGAAAAATACCAAAAATCCATGATAAATGGTATATTTAAAAGTTGAAATGATCATTCAAATGTCTTCTTAAATTTACAATAAATGTTCACTACCCTTAAAGGACGTTACTGGTTTGGTAGTATGGCTGATACAGCATTATTTATTTTTTTATTTTGGGATCTGTTCCAAGTATTTTTTTCTGCTAATATTCTTCAGAATATAATCACACATTCTTTCATTTATCCTAACATGTTTATATAGTCTTTTATTAATTGAAATATTATGAATTCAATCATGATTATAAACGTTTATTAATTATTAATTGAACTTGATATAAACAATTTGATCATTGAACGTAATTCTACAGTAAGTCTCTTAACTATTAGATACTTAGGTTTTTGCAATACTAAACTTTACTCCAAGGTAGAGTATAAGTTAGCGTGCGCGCCTAGCAATCAGGGGAGTGCTGGTTAGATTCCTACAGCTACCAGTTTTTGAAATCCGAAATTCTAGAACTGGATGCCAATTGAGTTAAGTAGTTGTCTGAGAACAAATTCCCGTGAAAAAAATAATCTGTCAAGATAAGTCTTCACATTATGGAGATCTATATACTCCACTTTTGGAGCGGGCATCTTCATAATGAATGAGCGGATATGGTTTAAAACAAAATGTACCATGACGCCATAATAAAGTAAAATAAACACATTAATTTATATCATAATACTGCATTTCATTATAATGAATATTAAAAATATATGTGTTAATAATTTAGCCATAGAGCTTAAAAGCTTTATGGCTTAATTATTGTTCATCATACATTTTTTTCTGAAACTTCACCAATACCAATTGAGTTTGTGTGAATACAATTTACTTTATCAATAGACAATCATTTGGTATATAACATTTAAATTTAATTATTTTCTGTGGTTGATTTGACACGCGGGTATATCGCGGATTTGATTCTTGTAGATATGTAATAATTATCAACATATAATATCTTGATACAAATTTAAACGCAGGGATTACGATGCACAATTAATTGAGTATAATTATGACTGTTGATAAATCATCGTGTTGTGGAGATTTATACACTTCGCATGCCTTGCGGACTCAGTGTAATGACATAATTTATCTTTCGAAATATGTGCAGCAAGTAATCCAATTGAAATTTAGCTGGATTTCAAAAAGGAATACATTTTTTGAAAGACACTTCAATTTGGTTTGCCTTATAGCTTTCACCATTAAATTTTTATAATATACCGTTAAACACTAACTGTATACGCTATATTGTTGTTTATTTTATATTAAAACAAAACAATGCTAGGTAAAGAAAAAGAATATAATTCCTTGATAGTGTCTTCTTCGTCAGGAAGTGTGAGGCAAGTCGCATCTGGAGTAATAAAATTTATTCGTATGACAATCTACGAGAAATGAGTACGGTGAATTTTACATGACAACGTATTTAATTTCACGTAAAATAATTTATGATTTGGCAAATTTCAAGATACATTTAATGTATATACAATAGATGGTTATATTTTTGTAAATTTTGTGACTGGCAATAGACAAATTTTCTTGACAAATTTTCTATTGATTAAAAAATCACTAGTGCAGTATTTTTTAAATTATACCACAATTTCAATACTTATGGTGTTATTATTTTATTTACGTTCATATTATAAGAAAAACTAAACTAGATAGGAGCAAGTGGATGTACCATGACGCATTTTGGATTATAGTGATGGTAATTATATAATATCAGATGATTCAATTTGTTTTATTTTTTATATTTTATATGTCGATCAAAGAAGTTCAAGTATTCAAAACATGATATATAAGTATAATATTTTAATAAATACAGTTGAACTAACATGAATTGCATATTAAAAATTTAGTAAATAAAAGTAGATAGAGAATTTAATCAATAGAATTATGGTCTATCAAGAGATTTAAATAGATCATATTTTTGAAATTTGTAAAATATCATTCATCTGGAACAAAGTCACCCACATTTAACCGATACAAATTTATGAAACATAACCATTGTTCTTTGTACTGGCAAGTTATTTCTTCGATTTGTAATAATACATAAAACAGCTGATTAACTCTTCTTTATTATCTTCTTCAGATCCGCTGGATTATAGCATCCATGGAGACTGCCAAGTAAATCTATTCAGTGAAGTAAAGAGGCAGTGAGGAAGATGCAATGTAGGTATTATATGACGGCGAGTCCTTGGTGTGTCACGTGGTATCGGGACCAGCCCTAGCTGATGTCCTAGGCAATTTTGGTGCACCTTTTTTGTGTAATATATATGTCGTCCCGGGCAACTGCAGGTGTTGCCGGTACCTTAAGTCATTAAGTTACCAGTTCTTAACCGGTCACGGTGGTTTTGCCTCCAAGCTCTGTCAGCTTGGTCT
>JAGVSQ010000949.1:0-26840 GCA_022683975.1 Rhyacophila evoluta
AGAATTTAAAATCAATTTCCATCAAGCACCATCAGTCGAAAATATTAATTAGTAAGTAAATGTGAAAATGCAATCATAAATTTTATAAATATACTATCTGTACTTGGCCACGTGTTGCCGTGGCTCAGTCTGATTAAATGAAAAAGAAAAAAAATATTTTCACCTGTTACAGGCGTAAAATCTTTATAATAAAATGTATATAAAAACAGACGCGTGCTTAAATGCAATGTTGTGTCAAAATTTTAAAGCAATCAGTGAAGAACTTTAGGAGAATTAAGATTTTGAACAAACGAACATTTAAATTTTTATTTATAAAGATATTTAAATTTAACGCGATAGTTTATATGACGTTACTTGGTCAAATTATAGTTTTCAAAAATCAATCCCTTTTTAGTATTTTTTCAAAAATTACATTATAATACAATCGTATTTTTTCAATAATATTGACCGAATAATATTTTTTTACTACGCCCGCTTCCAAAGTCGACCATATGCATATCAACAGGGTCAGAAAATAAGTAAATTTTACTTATTTTAACAGATTCATTTACAAGAATCGTTTATTAGCAAACTCCTCAAAACATTAGGCACCCGATAGTGCATCTTTGTATATATTTTTTGAAATTCTGCTTTCATGGTATTCAAATCTTCGAATCTCGGATGCTAACCTCTCGGCTACCGGAAAACTAACTATTGTCGTCTTCTTTATTATTTAAATGAAAAACAATCATGCTGTACGTATTTATAGAACAATTCTGAGTAAATTAATTTAAAATAAAAATCATAAGGAAATTGCAAAAAATAATCAACAGTATTATTTTCACTTGCAAAATGGGGCTGTAGTCACTGTTGACAATGTTTTCCCACTGCAATACAAAGCTAATGAGCAAACACAGTTCGTCGAGCCGGGATTACAATATTTTGGGGTTATTCAACGGATCTGTCTATAATTGGTTTTAGTATTTTTCAGCGTATGTCAAAATTTTTACTAGTAGCTTTGAATAATTTAATTTAAGTCCAAAAGAATGTGTTCATTTGATTTGCACACATATGCAATGAAAAAAAACTTTTAAGAGGGGCATAATTGTATCACGATAATATTTTCTCTCTATATAAAAAATATAATAATAAGTATTAAATAATTTGTGTTCAGTCTTAGAGTATAATACATAACACCGTTAATCTTGTTGGCACGCGAAAAACTTTTGAGTGTAAAGTAATAAAGGATTTTACTTGTAATCAAAAGTTATGTATTTTATGTTATTATACTAATTTTGTTCATTTCCATAAAATAAAGCATATCAAAATAATTACTACATAATTTTGCAATATATACGATATATCTATATAGTCAAGTGGACGAATTTATCATTAAAAGAATATTTTAAATAGAATGCTTTTGTTGCAGCAAGACTTCCGAATTTTCCAACATGTACCATTTATGAAGAATATGATTGTATGGCTAAAATCAGAGGTGAGAATTTTTTTTATCTTTACTTGTATTTTAGCACTATACACCAAAAGCACTCGATTTTTTTTCTATATGCGTTGCAAAAATGCAGGTCTAAACCATGTATTCGGGAAATGTGTTGTGTAGGTTGTGAAAATTTGTTTTTTGAGAATTCACATTTCTAAAATTAAATAGAATGATATATTTTCTAGGCGTACTGGTTAATGATGCCGATTCTTTTTCCTTTTCTCCATGTTTCTTTCTTTATTTATTCCATTGCTTTTAAACAATCGAAAATTACTTTCTGGGCAACGTTTAATATTGCCGCAAGTTGATTTACGTTTATCAAGCATCTTCATCAAATAATGTTTAAAATTTTTAGTCTTCCACACTGAAATCGTCATTTTGAACCAGCTTTCACAAACACCGTGAGATTGAGCATGTTTACTTTGAGTTTTCCAACGTACACGATATCGTTCAACAGCACTTTTGTTTAAAATAAAATAATGAATTAAAACTTCCCGCAAATGCTCTACTTTGTTTGACACGAAATTTAAAAATTTTAAATGTAAAAATATCTTAGATATCAGCACTTCCATAAAATTTGACGGAAGCCTGAAGATTGTCAAGACAACAAAACAATAAATATGTCAAATCGCATGTGTGGAAGTCCATCTTTTGAAAACAAATCTGCATTATAAACCAGTGTACATACTGGTTGTCGTATACTGTATAAATTCACTATCAGACTGCAAAAGCTTAAATATTTACATTTCAATTAAAATATAATGGAACAGCACAAAGACTAATAATTAAAAAGAAGGTTTTCACGAAAAGCTCTAGTTGCATACGACTTTATCACGAATCAAAGAGTTCTAAAAGTAACAGTTTCACTGTGTGTTCGTTCGTAACAATAAAGTAATATCAATATTGTATAATACTCTTCATATCGACAGGATTGGCACTATGGTTTCTGGTGCCCTGGCGAATTTCAGCGCCCCTTTTCACTATAATTATAGGAAAAAAAACATAAGGAAAAAACTAAAAATATAGAAATGATTTACTATCTAAAAATGTATCGTACAGTAACAGTAATTACTACAATAAACTCCGCGTGAATTTGCAATGTAGATTTAGCAACCGAGCTTCTTTGCGTGTCGTTAAAAGTTACTCCTTTATATATACAATATATATATATACTCGTACATTAGTTTGCCTTTATCCATGTTGAAAATGTCGAATTGAAACATATTTCATTCACTATTTTCACTTTTTCTTTTTTTAAGATCCTTGATAGTGCATCTAAGCATATGGTGCACCAGAAACTAATAGTATTGCCAGTATCTTGAGTCAGCTCTGCATGTGGATGTCTTAATTGTAAAGAATTAATAGTTTTTTTTTGTTTCAGCCGGTGTTAATATGGAAATGATCAAACAATTTTACCAGTCAAAAGCTTCACCGAATACGAATATTGACAACCAGTTCTTGACCAATAAAACCGAATTCCCTCATTCAATTACATGGTGTGACTGTTATCCGAATTGTGACGAAGTCGATTACAATGTGGAGATTTTCTATGCTGATCTGGTTGGACTAAACGCATCAAAGTATTCATCGTGGGCACAGGAAACTACTAAAGAGTAATTATATATGACACAGATTAATAGCATAATACACTAAGGGAGCATTTGGTACTTGTCTGTTAAATCCGCGAAAACAACCACCTAAACTGATGGGTCTCTTAAATATATGCATCTATTGGATTCTAATATTGAAAAATACACTTTATACAGTTCTCGACAACCCAATTGATAAGCGTATGTACTTGTAAATCACTTGACACAGAGATCTAGAATTTAATTCCTGTTGTTGCAAAATAAACGATTTATTATAAATGTCTGTTTAAACACAGGACAAGTTTTTTTGGTTGAGCGATTGAGTTACAGCTAACTCTTGTGGGAAAATGTAATTCTAAAATAAGTTCACACAACTTGGGCACCCGTTTGTACACTCCATATGCCTCGTAGATTTTATACAAATTATTATAAGAGCATATAATAACCTAGTCATCGCATTTCTTGAATAATCGAAAAGCTAGTGCGTTCGTGAAGCTTACTGAATAGAATTCGAGTCCGTATATTTTATAAAAATAATCCATAATTTAGATTATTTGTATGTAATATGTATACAACTGTTCCGGTAGTTAAATGGTGTGAAATACAATCAATAAGTTCTTAGTTACTTGGCTAAATAAGGCAAAAACAAAAAGAACTAGAGAAGTTTACTTTCAATGGTCAAAAATTTTACTCTAAAACGCTGTGATATGGTTGTCTTATCTTATCTTATCTTGTCATATCTTGTCTTATCATTTAGACTTTGATATGGTTGAACTTTTAAATTGAACCGACGCTTTTTTTTCATTTACAGTCAAGAGGTAACAAGAATCAACATTCACTTCAAAGAATCTGCGTTTTTTGGAATCCACAGACAAATGAAATGGGATTCATCTGAATTTCTAGGTAAGAATTAGTTTGGAATATAAATGATTGCTATTCTTCCATGTCACGGTTTTAATACTTACGAGACTTAAACTCGTAACCTCTAAACATGACCTTTTCTATCATTAGGCAAGACTGGGCGGCTGCGCAGGGCAGCAAAAATATTGTTTATCATTGAATACAAGTCAGTTCTTTTAGTAATGAATTAATGTTTCTACTAGCCTCGATGACAGGGAAAAGAAGGATGGGGAGCGGCAAAACATCTAAAAACGGTCTTGCCTCCAAACGATTCATAAACACGTCATTACCATGTTGACCACCAAGACAACTTCACCAAATAAATTTATAATTCTTAGAAAAATATCCCTGGCTTAATCTGTTACAAAATATTGGTGTATTTGAAAATAAACACGTTTTAATATTTAAATTACTTAATGCGCAATGTTCTATTCATGGAACACAAATAACAAAGTTACAGTATTCCTGTGCTGAATACACTACGGATATAGACTCACCTGTTGTATATTTGACCATTTCTGAAACATTAGCGTGAGGTGTGATAAACCATAATCTCTGCGAGCCGACGAGAATCACGTAGCTTAGTGGAATAAACCCTAACTCGTGACTGAAGCACCACAGTTCGATTGCATTTCGTGTACGCAAATGTGTTGTTATATTATATAATATGTGCACCAATATTTTGAAAAAAAATCTCTTTAAAATGAAACTATTCTGATATGAATATGTTAAAACACTGATTTTTATTTACCTTCACATTTATTAAATGATAGTTTTAATGGCACTCAAAGAGTGATGTTAAATAACCGATGTTTTGTATTTCAGCACAATGCGGTGGCTTTCTTGGTCTTTTTATGGGCTTTAGCTGCATCAGTTTGTTGGAAGTGATATTTTTCATCGCAGTTAAGCCGGGAATTATTATAATATATAATATATTAAAGTCGATATGTACCACAAAATCTAAAACTACTTATACCGACTAAATAAACATAATTGTCTGTATCAAGACATTAGCACAGTAGATCCTCGATATAACAAGCTAATGCGGGTGAAGGATGTCCATTAAAGCCGAAAGTCCGTTACATAAAGAACGGGGTTTCTGAATGCATTTTATTATTAGATTCAAGAAAAGAATTACGTTTTGATTGCACTTTCGAAGTATGGTGTTCTTTTATAATAAACTGCTCAAAATTACGAAAATGTTATACAATTTTCCAAGACAATCTCTTCATCTGCTTTTTTACTTTCAATCATGATGTGATACTCATGTTTTTCTTATAATCACTGTAAATTATTTTCTTTTGCGTCTTCTTTTCCAAAATTCTTTTGTATTGTTCTACAACTTTAAATTTTAAGCCATCTAAATCTGTCTGCATTTTAGCCATCATATAATTTCCTCCAGCCATCTTCTGATGCTTGCAATCTCACTTCTTTACGGATGTTTGGTCCATTATATCCGAGGTCTGGTATATCAAGGTCTGCTTTATCGAGGTTTTATTGTATAGTTTTTGTTAGTAAATTCACAAAGACAATTAGGTAAAAACTAGTATATAGTGTGTTTGCATTTTATTAATATCCATAGAAATGTGTAGTACTTTAATATTTATTCAATAAAGAAAGTGAATATGAATTTATACTTGTATTATTACTATTGTATATACGACAAAGTTGTAGTCATTATATTTTGCGTTTTAATGCCATCTATGTTAATATTATTTATTATACTACTGTCATCTATACTGCAGGCGTGAAACTCGCAAAACAACAACCTGTTTTATCTTGTATTTATATTGGTTAGTTTTAAGCTCGATAGATGACTAAAAAGCCCCGCGGTCTGTTTTTGTTATCTATTATTAACAGAAATCTTCGTTACCCTATCCCTAAAATCCCCGTCGCTAGATGTACCATTATTCTAAAGAATGCTACAATAGTATTGTAGGGTTGATTGTTCATTTGCAAGATTCCTCGTCTACCAATAATGTTACTATTTCACATATTTCAAAAAGCGTTATTATAAAAATAGAATAAATCACATTGGTAATATTAATTGCATGATAATAGACCTCAATCTATACTTATTTGATCATAACTAATTATGGAGGCAAGATACTTAATTATTCTAAAATGTCTTTACATCATAATATTATCAAATAAGCCGACTCTTATCTTACAATAAGGTCTGTCGAAGATTTTTAATTTGAATAAGTAATACATAATTCAATCCATCTTCGCTTTTTTACTACAGCATTTAGCATTGAACTGCGCTACAAATCAGTTCTTTATCTAATACGAGTAATACCTTATCAGCACATAAAAATATCTCATAGCACCACCAAACGCAAATAAAATATGGTATTAATTTGGACTGGCATGCATGATGTTGAAATCCAGTTGGAATTCACTGGGGCATCCGTAGCACATGGCCAAGCCATATCTGACTTTGTATCTTTACTATGGACCTTTCGGAGGTGTTTATGTGGTGTCACTTTATTTATGTTATTATGTTCATTCATCATCATTCCCGTTAAAAAGACCCATTATTTTTTATTCATTCATTAACTCAATCCGTCGTCTTAATTTCAAATACACAGTTTTATTAAATTTGTTTAATTGCTTATTATTATTTAATGTCAAAAAATAAGCATTCATTATAAATGAGTACACATATTTTTTGATTTATTGGCACTATATTATAGTGACTTTCTTTAAACTACCAAAGCATACTCAGATTTTTAGTATAATAGTGGCTGATATTGATGAAAATAGTATTTTATTTTAAGAATTTCATAAAAACGCGTCAATCAGCTTAGTATTACATGGAGTCTTTCCAAAGTATACGTACGTGTCTTCATATAGATTACTGTACTTCTTCGGACCAATGGGATTCCGACGTACGTATAGACCGTCACATGCTAACTATATATTAGTCGATAGTAATATAAATATTCAACCTGGGAAGAATCAAAGAAATTGGCGATGGAAAGAATACCATGACGCATCGCGAGGTGGTCATATGTTTTAAAAAAGGATAGTAATATTTACATTATTGCTTGACTAAATGAGACAATTTAAATACACGTTTTTAAACGTAAGCACACTTGAGTACGTAACAATCCAAATCTTGAACTACTTGTATTCACTTTTGGCCTGTCGTTCATATTTACTGTCGAATAAATTTAATTACTTCTCGATGTCAGAGTTACGGGATACACCTAATTAAGACAAGGTGTAAAAACGGGGCGTGTTGGTAGTGGATACATTTGTTAATAGTAATTTAAAGTGGGGAAAAAATGAAAAAGACGAACAATCATACAAGTAGCAAAATTATTCCGATTAAAAAATGCGAAAATGTTTTTCATTTATTTTATTCTGTTACCAACTGCGCCTAGGAGTCATGTCTTTGCTTGAGACGCGTGTCGTGACTCGAGCTGACAGTTTAGTGTAAAATGAAGCAGTGAGCGACATTCCCTCCCACCCTTTCTTGCCTCTTTCGTCTTGTTGTCGACGGTCGTGACGTCACACCAACCCTACCTGACGAAGAATCGCATCACCTCAAAATATGTTTTTTTTACATTTCCCTGGAACCTAGGTCATAGGTAAGCTATACATATGCCGGCCCAACAATAATCAATAATGTGTTAAGATATGACATACTGTCGCTTCATTTTTATAATATCAAAAAAATAGAGCCAATATCTACGTATTTTTGTGACAGCTAAATCAAACTTACATTTAAATCAGCACAATACTTTAATTTATTTAATTACAATTTAAATACGTTTCTTTATCGTTCAACTATAATTTGCAATTGGTAAACACTCGATGCAGAATTTTAATGTTTGTCCAGTTAATAAAATTGTAGAGTAGTGCCATAAATACTGCAAAATGGCGTAGCTACCATGGAGTAGTTGTTCCAGGCACACGAATTATGGAGAGGTTCAAAATTACAACATATAATTACGCGCTAGCTAAAAAAATATGATTTCGATAAAAAACCTAAAACGTTGCTAACGAGTTATTATATAGAAAACATTTTTTCCAGAAACAATGGGGCGCATTGATTTTACTTGATCCAGTGCATTGAATATTTAGCTACGCCACTGACTACATAAAATATTTTTCTCAAGAATAGTAGTCTTCAGCAAACCCTGTCTCTAGTATTCGCATTTCGTATATAATGTTCACCACCTTTTCACGATGACAAATACGGTTGATTTGAAGAATACTTCGTAACTCATGTTCGAATCAAAGTAAGCGCTACATTTTCGTTCTTGTGGTAATGAGTGGCTGTATGGTTCGTTCTTTTATCTTCTCATTGAAAATGAAGCCAAACCCTCATATCCCGAGAATCTTTTTTCAGGCTTCGCATACGGTTGTTTTGGTCCTTTGACAATTGCCTTGATTCCCAACGATAAGCAGCAACAAAATATTGTGCATAAACCTAACATGCGGCATTTGGTTCACAGTCCCAGAAACTCCGCATGAGTTGGAGGTTGCTCCATCTTCCAGTTATTTCTATTCGAATAGTGTCCATGTGAGCTGAACGCAAATTGTCTTCCGATGTCTCAATCTTCGTACGTTTGACATTCTAGTTTATCTTTTGAAAACTAATGAAACTTTACTTGTTATATATATTAAAATACTCTTAATTTATACTGAATATATTTCCACGCAAAGATATAGATGTTTTATTTTTATAATGTCCATTACTCTCAGTATACTTCTTATCATTTGCATTCATTAATCAGAACACATCTGAAAGAGAAAATCTTTTAATTAGGTATAAACTAATACAATTCCGATATCCCAAAATCTTGATATTGTCTATGGCGTCTGTGCTAAAATGTTCGATTTCGATATTCAGTATTGAGCGGAACGTTGTGTAAATTTAAGATAAAAATAATTCTGAAAGTAGATGTATGTATTAAGTTTATCTTAAACATAAAATTGCGATCACAATTATTTAGCAGCTCGTTTATTACTATCACGTTAATTTTATGCATTACCATGAAACACAGACCGAGCGTGGTATAAGATACTATTATAATATTATCATTTTTCATTGATTCGATTGGAAATTCGATTAAAAATAAGCATCGTTCATTTTATTTTTGTATTTTCTTTACGTGACTTAGATAGGTCAAATTCATGTTTATTCATCTTGTATGTGTTTTTTTGTTAGATATGGCTGTTATATAATATTATCATGTTTGCATTATAGTATATTTCTGCACAGATATAGATTGGTATTTACTTGAGATAATTTTATTTCAATTATTGAATAACTCAAATAATTTATTACCTACATGTTAATATATTTTTTCGACCAGCATTTTATATTCTGATTATATTGTCAAAACTTTCATTATAACCCTTTTTTTCACATTTGATTCTATATACATTTAGTAGTTATTGCAGTATAGAATTAAAATTCAATATATCCATTCGATAATCGATTAAAGACGTTAATACTAATTTTGAGCTCACGTCAAGGATTACGTTCTTTTTCTTTTCCACAGTCGATATATAATATTATAAGCATAAAGCACAAGGATTTTTGATCTGACCTATTTAGATTTTTAGAAAGGTATAAATCTTTTAGTCTCTGTGGATTTTGATGTGTTGAAATAGACGCTTCGCAATCATCAGTGGTGTAGCGTTAAATAAAATAGTGCTGGGCCATTAATTGTTTTTTGTTAAATTCTAATCATGTCTTTTTTATTTCAAAATGAGTATTTTGAAGTGTTTTGACTGTCAAATACCGAAAAATATGACAAAAAATGATAGAGAACAATATTTTCAATTCACAACTATAATAAATTTATGCATTTGTATATACAACCACCATAAATTTGGCATGGCAATAAAAATGTAAAGCTTACTATAGTATACATATATCAAAGAATTAATATTTTCGACTGATGGTGCTTGATGGAAATTGATTTTAAATTCTGAATTTAACCAGTTTTAAATAATTCAGAATATATCAAAGATATTTTCACTATACTTATTCAAAACTGTTGTGTGCATCATATTAAGATATTTATGAAAAGTTCTTCCTACATATCCGCTCAATAAGTGGAGCATATGGACACCACGTGCCGCCTTCAGGAATCGTTGTCACCCGCCAGTATTCTTGCATTCTCCCAAATCATACCTGCATCCCGTAACAACAACGAATACATTCTATAGATAGTATTTAACAACCTTCAGGGACGCCGACAATTGGTTGATTTGAAGAATAGGCAGGTCAGGTTCAGACTTTTTTGAGGCATCTGCAATATGTGGCCGAACCAGGTCCAGCGTCGCAGCTTCACTTTGTCAGTTAAAAACTGAAATAGCGATAAACTTATGGAAACTGCTCAGGATATACCATATCATCATACTAATAGCAATAGATCAAATCTATATTTTTAAAAATAGAAACTAAATAATATATAATTATATGTGGCAGATATTGACCATCAGAGTCGGTTCAAGGTACTAGTAACACAGGTAGTTGCCCGGGGTGCCATATGCTTGGGGGCGCCATCGAGGATCTTCCAAAAAAGAAAAATTGAAAATAATAAATAAAATATTAAACGTTGTTAAGATGAAAAAGGCAGGTTCACGTATATATTATCGGTAAAAAAATATGTAGTGTAAGTTCACGCAAAGTTATTACCATTATTGTACACTTTCAGATCAATTACTCATTTCTATATGTTTAATTTTTTAACAGAAAAATCATTGATAAATTTGCATTTAAGTACTCCTAGCAATAGAGCACAGATATATAATCAATTTTTCTATGCATAACTGTTAATTATAATTGTGGATTTTTAATATTTACATCCTTAAAAATGTTATTATGAAAATATATTGATCTTATAAGTACATAAAACTCGCTTACAAGAATAGTATCTCTTTGAGAGCTACATATATGTAAACTCGTATAGGTTATATTTGCCTGCATACTTACTTGTATATGTGTGAAGTAAAGTTAAATAGAACACCCCCTCATGAAAACAACATAGGTTGGCAAACGAACCTTGCTGCCGTTGGGTGATTGGTACATTAACCGCAATCACTTTGAGAAAAGCTCTGAGCAAAATCTCGCGAAAGCTTTACGAGGCTCTTTCTCGTGATGCTTTGTGCCAATGACATTACCTACCTATTTTGCCTACATATATAGTTTACTCAAACAACATCTATATATTTGTGTAAGGTTTTATCGGCATTTATTTTAAGCTTATTAATTGTCTGTGCTTTAACTCAGTGCATAATATTTTATTTTATTACACAAACACTATTTTAAATACAATTTTTAATTATAACTGATTTCTATCCTTAGTTTTTTTTATCACTACGGAAATAACTACTTTATATAGCTAACATTAAATCTAAGCAAATATCTTAAAGTAATTCGTCTAACGTGTACGATATATTTGGATGTAAATGCTATTAATTATGAATGAACAAATATTTAAAGGCATACTATCGACTGAATGAATATATTGAAATTTATGATACAATCTCGATTTTGTCTTTCCTCATTCATTATCAGTTCGTTTCAGGACTTGAAGATGTTGAAAAGCGAAACTCGAGCTTTAAATAAGATAGATACATAAAGATCGTAAAACAGTTTTTTCTAAATGTTTTGATTTTGAATTATTTATTTATGTCAGGAATGTAGATGGAACAAATTACATAGAACGAAGATTGTTTTAAAATAATGGTCTATTTGGAAATGACTTTTAATTTGAATTTCACATGAAGTGAATATCTTAGTTCATCCGTTAAATTGATTTCTTAATAGTTGTCAATGTTATAAATGTTTTTAAATAAGTTGAATCGAAGATTATATTTAAAATCTTTTTTTAATATAATACAAAAAATTAAATTACAAAAACAAACAATCAAATAAGTTTTTCAGTGGATAACTATAAATTAAATTTAAATATATATTTTTTTTTTTACAATGAAATGGTGACATAAAACATCATCTCTAGCATTTATCGCTATTGAAATTCCACCGAGTCATGATTCACGGAATTCAAAAATGTAATATGAATGTGCTTTAAAATTATTATTATAAAATATATGAAATATGCAATAAGAATTTACGAGTTTCTATGAAAGCAATGCTCAGATTTCTCCCTTAGTTTGCTTCTCCAAAACTACTGCCCCTCAAAGCTTTTGTTGTCTTACCATGATTTTATAGGACGCTACTGTATTTGCACTGTACCGACATAGTATAATGTTTATACTTTATTTCTAATATTAGTGAAGAAAAATATATATTTAATCTATTTAAAAATAATAATATTCAATTACATATATATATATATTTAAAACGGTAACCATCATATTTTAAGCATTATTTAATTTTCGATTTTTACAAATAATATTACATAAATACATGAAAGAATCCAATAGTTTTTTTTTCATGTTCGGTCCTCACGTGGGGAAAATAGATATCCATTTTCTGAAAATTTTATTATTAATTCTTCTTTATCAAGGTATATTTTAGGCTCCAGTTATAGCCTATCATTTTTTTTATTGTATATGCATTTCATGCCAATGCTTCAAGAATTATGATTCCCATATCCCAAATCTGAAAATTATAAATATTTTTTCATGTAGCTATGGTACCAAGGGCCACAATCTTCTATTATATATAAAAAAACTAGTTAAAAGCACGAACACTCTTTCAGCCACCGATGTAACTTAAGCAGATAATATTATATTGATGGAAATCAGTTGACAACTTGTATCATACATTTGTTGAATTGTTTAGAAGGACCAAAAAACATAACAACTATATTGTCAACTTATGGCCATCTGTATAATATTTTTATTCACTATGCAATGTTCTCTCTGAAAGTGGAGCATTACTCAACAGTGTGAAGATGACAGCTCCAGAAATGGAGTATATAGATCTCCACATTGTCAAAACTTATGTTGATCTTTTTTTACAAGAGAATTGATTGTCAATTAGTCAACAAATAGTAAATTTCTTAACCCATTCAGCATTCAGTCCAGCCACTTTGAATTGTTAAAAATCCAGCAGCCGTGGGAATAGAACCCGTAATTTCCGTAGGCGCACACGAAAACCTCTTCGCCATCGGGGAGACATAGATGTAAATATATATATTTAAAGATATTGCATATAATTATTTAACCTATAATGCCCTATACTTACAAGTATAACATACTCTTATATATGTTTTCAATATAATATTATAGTTTTATAAACCGCATTGAATTTAACGTATAATACTTGAAGCAGCAAAATAACTCTAGACAAAAAAATAATCTTGCATGGCCATTCTGTTTGAAAGGTTTTTTAATCTTATTTTCCGACTCTTTCGCACGCTATCTGAAAACGTTAACAAAAGAGCTGCACACCGCAGCCTTTATGCCATATGGCCGGTACTAAATCATAAAGAAAATAAATAAATAAATAATATTAAAACACAAAACACGGCGAGTTTATACCGCCAAACCGTGAAAAAAATCAATTGTGCCAACCCATTGGATGCACGGCCTCAAAGCTTGCGCCGCCATTGGCTGAGGCGGGAACGCGAAGCTCTCCAATTGGTCGTAGATAACCTTGTTGCTTCAAAGTTTGAATTTATGTCCATGACACGCGGGGAACGAGAGCTTTTGCGAAAGGGACGCACATGAATTTTCCGCGCCTAAAACACGCGAAAGAACGAGATAGAACGTTTATTGTTATATTGGTTGTTTTATACATAGTGTATACATTTTGTTTGGAACGTTATGGTACTTTAAAACAGGATAGATTGTCTACATTTTGAAGTGGAGAGTAGGGTCGTATAACAAACAATACACGGCGGCAAAATTAAACTGTAAAAATAAATCCATAAAGTCTAAAATTGTGTGCAGCTTTGTTTATATTTCTGTTTTTGAATGATTATTATTTCGTTATCACAGGCTGGGGAACCATGCTTTTCTTATGTTCAGTAGTAAAGGTTTCAGCGTACGGAAAGGTTGTGCGCGGATAGTATTGTTTATAAACACCGTGATATGTTGAATTTTCGTGATTTGAATACTTGACACCGGTCAAGCTACAATAATTAAAACTATTCCAAAGGACTGAAACAAATTAAAATGTTTAGGTAGATACAACAATATAATTAAACGTGTAGACATATACAAATATCTAATCACTAATAATAAATAAACACTAAATGTACATTTAATATATCATTTCTAAATCAAGCCATTTAATCAAATATAATATTAAAGAAATCTTAAAGAGATGAACTCTTCATGAAAATAATAATAATTAGTTATCATAAAAGAAAAAATATTTTACAATGAAGTGCAGGGATTCGTCGGTACTCAAATAAATAGGTAATCTTTCAAGTTAGAAAAAATATCTTTCCGTGCTAAATAACTTTAAGTGTTAATCATCGTAAAAAAGCTTGATTAAAAGCTTATCTGGATGTTATTTTATATTAAAATGACTTCATCCATTTAAGTGTGGTGCTGTATACTTTTGTCAGTGAAAATTTAAAAGTGAAATTATATTTTTAGCCACCGATAAAAAACAGGTAATAAATATATTTTCATATATTCTTACTTAGAAAGAAATAAGAATATTATTAATTAATGTATTCACAGTGGCTGATTTAGCACTTGGGAGGCTCCAGGTGCAATTCAATTATGAATCCCCATTGCCTAGGCGCAATTGTTTTCGATTTAGTTTAGATCTCACTTTTGTTGAACATTTATAGTTTTGTCGAGAATTGTATGGTTTCTCGTTATTATAATCTTAATAACTTCTACTGAAGTTTGGCAATTTGGAGGCCTCTTCAATTGTGAGGCCCCGGGCACGCTCCTGGTGCATTTGCATCCGCCACTATGTATTCACATATATTAAACTACAATATATTCTTGCTTCATCATTTATTTCCCGGAATCAGGCTCAATTATTACACTTTTCAATTATTGATATGGTGATCCCGGATAATTGTTACCCCTATTTAATCCATACCTACATTTTGGAAAGGTTCAGCTAGTAAAATTTTGGGCATGGAAACCGTAAACAACATAATTTAAATAATGTAGTAATTTATATTTTTAATTCGCAATTAGGTATGTAATGATATATCTTTGGTATAAATTACTGCAAAGTTAAATTTTCACATTAAATCTTAATTAATAATATATATTACGCAATATTTTTTACATATATGGAATACGTAAATGCAATTTTATTATATAAACATACAATATTGATTGGTTTATGAATATTTATATATTAACACTCTTTGCCCATATTTTTTTTTCTTCATCCGTAAAAAAAATACAAACATAATATATTAAATACTTTCTTATCTTATTAATGATTTATATATTATTTTAAATATTAAAAAAGATACTAACTGTTTTAGTGATAAATATTTTTAAGCTCGGTTATTATCTATTATATTTAGGTATTTATTTAGTTACTTACCAGCTACAGTTTTACTAATTTTCATATAAACAATACAACTTATTTCATTGTAATAAAGATAATTTTTAAGCACTATGGAGTATTATATTTAAATTGCGTAATATTTATTCATCCACAATCAATTATTTCTCCTCATTTTTGTCATTTAATTCAGTAGGTACATATATGGTAGAATTTGCTAGAAATAAAATCTAAAACGTGTTATTAAAATCACAATTTAAGTTAAGGTTTTATTCTTAATATAGATTATTTAAATCATACTATACACACAATATACGACTAAGCACAATACAAATGTAAAACTCTTGTTGAGTTTAGGACTATATATAATTTTTACATTTCCATTGAGTATAGTAATCGTTGTTTTAGTCTACACACAATTTGTCACATGGTTTTAATCTACAAATAATTTAAGATGCATATAGAATGACATATATTTTGAAGAAAATATTTCTAAATTAACTATGGTTTATATTAAAATATTATACACTTTTAAAGTATTAACATTTATAAGTAGGCACAGATTCGTAGTGCGATATGATAAAAAAAATTAAAGCGATCAAATATTTAATAACTGTAGTGGTGTGTTATTTGTATTTTGAATATCAGATTAGCTAGCAATAAATCCACAAAAATTAACGTTTATAAAACTATTAATCAAATTAGTATTTCCTTTGTAAAACATATTTTCACAGCGCTTGATTAAATATATCAAACAATAATACTAAATGCAATTTCGTTTTGTTAATATTTAATCTAGAAAATAGTAAAGTGCAATATGAACAATTTGTATACAATTTGATTATTCAACCGTCGATTATTTATTCAAATAATACAATTCAAATCTTAATCTTAACAAATATGCATGGCTATCTAGTTTTATTATTTTATATAATATACTTACTAGTACAAGAGTCGTCAATCTATGATCCGATAGTAATTTTAAATGATCTACTTGAGTCCGCAAAAATAATATAAATAAAAAATGTAATTCTTGGCATTATATTTATTTTCATAATAATTAGAATAAAATTGTAGAATTTTCATATTTCAACTTTGAAAGCATATTGTAATTGTATTATAAATGCAGTTTATCTTATCGTTTACTAAAGGACTATTTTCAAATGAAAATACCACTGATCCAAAATGTCTTCTTACTAGTCACATTTTGGTTGTTTTTCACCCGCAGCCAAAAATGTTGCCGACGCCTACTTAGCATATCGTATATAGATTTTTTAAGTAGTCAGATTTAATATAAAAGTAGATAATAATATAACTAATAATGAATAGCAGCAGAAAGCTTTAGTATTTTCGAAATAAAGCCTGTAAAACCGATAAACACCTCTGTTAAATGATACCTCATATTTAATATTATGTTTTGACTACTGTATACTTTACATAAAGATAAAGCTAATTTAATTTGTGATTAAATAAAATACATAGAAGCTTAAACCACTCTAAATAATAAATTTCGCGACCCGGCGGGGTTTCTATTTCATCTTATTGTTACAGTTAAATTTTATCGATGTCAAATTATTCATAATTACCATAGATCGGTTTACCGCTAGCTTGATAACTGAAATTGCGAAATTATATTATATACGTCACATTAAAATATTGCAGTTAACGCTTCTTTTTTTTTATACCATGTTCGCTCCCAAATTGGAGTATATGAACCTCCGCAATGTGAAGACGTCTTAACAGATTATTTTTCACAATAATTGTTTGTCAGACAATAGCTCAACCCAATGGGCATCCAGTCCTGCATTTTCGGATTTTTTAAATCGAACAGATGGGGATTCGAACCCGCATTCCCCGGATTGCTAGCCACGCACGCTACCAACTACGCTAACTGGGGAGACACTTTTAACACTTTTACTAGCACAAATAGTCAAGTCTCAAAATACAATACATAACATTCATAAACAATATTTTACAAATTAGTTTAACAAATAATATTTGATTGCGTTATTGATTATGATGTATATGAATAATTTTCAATGAATTTTCTTTAAGTTCTTTTTCTGTGATAAATGACTGTTAATATTTATAACTTAGTAACATATTTTGAACCATGGCTCATCTAATATTACGCACTATCAATAAGCGTAGACAGCTACTAATGTAAAACGAACAGTACAAAAATTATGAATGTGATTAAAGTGTACGAGTTTGATAGCAACACGTTGCTATGGTGCCACTTCTTTCGTCCGTAAAGATTAAAATGTAAAAGGTATGCATGTATATAATTTAAATGTTGATTCAGGATAACAGTTATTGAGTAATGAACTTTTGGTAAAAATGTATTCAGTGACCAACTAAGCTAATGAAAAGTAATTAGTCATAAGCACGGTGAATTTGAGCTAAAACAGAATTAAATAAAAGCTTATAAAAATCGTTCTTTCATTTAAATCACTCTAAGACTATAAATAGTCTAAGTGACTGCCAATTTGTATGCCTACTCAGCAAATAGGTAAACACAAACATTTATTTCCCCGTTTTGATTCACTGGGCTTACACTAACACTATTTTATACGTTCTGACATCTCCCTAAAATAAAACACATGACGTGTTGGATCTGAATGAGACTGTATTCAATCCGCTTGCCTCGTTAGCGACTCATTTCTCTATCAAAAGAAAATAATTCTTAATTTGCTAGAACGCCCTCATTGGATCATCACTAATTGGCTCAGTATTAAGAGTCCTTTAACTTTTTTTTTCTATGCGATGGCATTTTGAATAACCACTCTTCACACTTCCAGTTTTTTTTTCATTTAAAAAAAGCTTACATTGTATTAAGGTAACGAATCTTTGAATTTAACGTGAATTTTGAATTGAACTCACAAAATCTTTTATAACCGCTTTAAAACATATTTATATTGGTTTCTGTTTATTTCATGGCACTAAGTCATTAACTAATTACTGTCAATCTAATTCTTGACACATAGTTGATATTTTTCTGGTAAAAACAAATTAATGTATCATATAAAATAGGTAGAAATTAATTAAAATGTAGTTTTCACGTTAGATACCATATTTGTAATCTTATTATAGATATATATATTGCAAACTAATGATTCAATTATTTCAATCTGAGGAACTGTACAGCAGATGCTAGTTGTGACAAATTAAAATTATGGATCGGATCATCTGGAGATAATTGAAACTATTAGTATTATAATATTTAACGTGGGCTCATAGTCTTGATGATCAAATTATATCAAATAATCCATAGTATTTATTTCGTAAGTAGGATATCGAAAATAAATTCCAGTCTCCGTAGAAATGTAGCTGTTTCTCTCTAGAGTTTCAAAATATAAAGGCACATAATTGATATCATAACTCTTCCTACATTATGGAAATAAGAAGAATATGTTGGTTGCTTGATGACGATTTTTAGTACAAAAATCGGCTCATCCATAACTATGTGAAATGTCATTTTACAATCATTATTCACGTTTTTAAAATCAACAAATCTGAATTATACTTTTGTCTAGACATGCAGCCACAATGAAAACTAATCTAACTGACTAATACTACCATTTAAAGTGCATTTTTATACATTTAATATTACTATTAAAACTATATAGGAAATACCACTTATTCACAAGTCAACAGGCAAGAAGTAACTGTTCGGATGTTTCACAAAAATACATTTGTATTGTTTGGGTAAAAATGAACCGTACCTCGCCTCGGCCACATTGCAAACGCATTATATCTCAATAAACCGAATCGGACTAAAAATAAATACTATATTTTAATATTTCAATATGATATATATAACATGTGTGAATTAACTAGACATTGTATCTAACCTACATTATGGCCATTGTGATTGCAAAACAGTGCCTTTAGTCTGTTTAATTTACTGCTAAATAAATGTTTGCGTTTTCAGTTTGAATGGTTTACCTACAATTTTTTGTAAAAAATATTTGTAAATATGTATAGATAAATAACACTTTAAAGAGAGAGCTACCCAATACATAATATTTCCATGTAAAAATTAAATGATTAGTTATTATAACGAAATTGAATAATTCAAAATGTGTTTGAAATAGTCTAGACACTCGAGACTCAGGTTTTAAGTCTATCATTTTTTGTGATTACTTACCTTATCAACTATTCGAGACACATCAACTGTAATAACAACTATAGTAGAGAAGTAAATGACGAATAAAACAAATATATGTGCACTTAATTTAATGTAATCAATGCTTTCTTTCTAAAAACTGTTATAAAAAGAGATTTGATAATTTATTTTAATTTCAAGCGTTATAAGAATAACTTTTTTTTAAATGGCAACATTCATAACAGAATTTATTAACAAATATAATAAAACAGCGCTTATTTTCGTTATACATTTTCAAATCCCACTCACCTTATACTTACAAATGTATCAGTGGCTTGCGCGTAGGTACGTACATTTTCTCCATAATATAACTTAGAACATAATTTTTGATAATCACAAGTACACATAAAGATTTCAATAAAATCTCTTGATAGATATGTATTTATTTTTTCCTTTACGTGAAAATCATTCAGCGACAAATTTTCTAATATTAAACAGAAAAACACCTAAATTTTGATGTCTCATGATAGAGTTTTATAATATATTTTTCTGTTTTCAGCTAAAGTGTGTATACCGCACGCATCGGCATGTTGCCGGCGCAGCAGCTCGGCGCCATCAGTCCATGGCCTCCCGACGCAGGCCTCTTGGACCGTATGGATGACCTAGCCCACAAAGGTATCTTACACGTCATAACTTAACCAACAATAACTAGGCATACTTAATGCAATAGTATACATATAGCATTTATACATAATATTATATAAACCACTAGCAAATCGCAAAATAAGGTGCGTAAAGTTTTTTTGATTCTTAAGTTTAAAGTGTAAAGTTTTTCATGTAAAACATTTAATTTTCGTTAGAAAAATTTAACTTTTAAATGACATAGGATAGTATTGAGATGTATATATATATATATTGAGTTATGATAAATATACGTGTATTTAATAAAATATATATATTCAAGAGTTGGCAGTAAAATAAATACGTATATTAAGTTTTTTTTATAAACGCGAGATAAAAATGTATTATATCTTCTTCTAGTAAAATATTTAATGTAAAATAATATTTGATTTCGCGGAAGATTAAAGGCAGCGGTAACGTATTTTAGTTTGAAAGAAATAATAATTTCAAAATGTCTTGAAGATAAAGGCATTCTCCTCGTTGGAAAAGTTCTCTTTTACGGTCTTTTGCAGGCGAAATTAAAAAGTTTATACCACGCGGGGGCAGTTAACGCGATATGAAGCGAAGCTCAAGCGTTAAAATGTTAAAACGCTGAAATGTTAAACTTAACATTTTTCAGCCACCGGAGCTTCCGTGCAATATAACTTTGTACGTGCGTAACTTTCTTTCGTATATTTTCTCGCCGACAACGGATTTAATATAGTTTTCAAACTCCCATTTAAATGTTATTACAGAGGTAATTCATTTTGACTGGATTAGATAGTTAATGTTGATTTTTGTTACAATAATTTATTATATTTTCTTTACTGCGTAGACTGAAAGAGACATGCTCGGTATTTGTGAAAAATAGATTAATCTTTATGCCAGAATAAATTTAAGCTCTCATATATTTAGTCGTTATTTTACTATTATTAGACATTATTACATCTATATACTCGTAAATAGCATATACTTTGTTTTTCTTTTTCCATTTCCGCATATAAAGTAGAGCATATCAATCTGAACACTGTGAAAATGACTACTTAAGATGTACGGATTTTCATATCATAAAGATTTTTCACAGAAATTCGTTATCAGTTAATTGTTTAACCTGTTGCCTTGCATATTTTAAATTATACAAAATATCTGTAACTATGGTATTGAAAACCACAAGCGCCTGCCACTTCTCAACAAATACAATCTCGCATATACAACTCAACAAAATATCAACTAATTAACAAAATCTTTAAAGGTCTGTTCCGTTAGTCTTTTTTTCGTATATTCGCTTGCAAAGTGGAGCATACGGATTTTTAAACGTGAAGACTTATTTTAATATATTGTTTTTCATGATAATGTATTTTCATATAATCGATCAATACGTTAAAGATCAATTTCAGCATTTTTTTAAATCGTCACACTGATGTGGGGCTCGATCCTCGCATCATCACGTTCTGACGCGCACACGCTTACCACTCGGCCACCGAGGGGATTCTTTAAATTGTACAGATTCATATGCTTGACTCATATTACTAAAACTTTTGTATACCATGTGCGACATTTGATGTAGTCAATTTGTACATGCAAATCACAAGTTAATTGTCATCAGGAGACTATTGTCTTACTAAATATTAAAGAATGGTAAAATATTTCTACAGGCAAAAAATATTTGAAAAATAGGTATTACTTTTGAATTAAGTAAACTCAAGAAAATTTACATATCATGCTTAAATATGAGTCAATTAATACGGCTGATCCCTCATATAAGTCACATTAAAAACTTTAATCAATACAAATATTATTTTATTTTATACAAAACATACTATAACAATATCAATTTTAAAAAATCGAATAATATTATATATACATGCATACATTTCATATAAAGAGAGAATAGAAAACAATGAGAGCTTGCCCAGTGATTTAGACAGATCCTATTCTAGAAAATTATAAAACAACATCAGTCTATACTCACTTTCACTCGGGTGGAAGATATCGACAACCGAGGCGATTTCGTAAAACATGATCATTGTTCACTAGATTATATAGGAATAATGTCTAAAAATTTATTTATATGATCATTATGTATCACTTAATTTCTTTAAATTGATCACTAAAAAAACTGAATTAAAATTAACCAAAACATTGAAAAAATGTGTTTTAAGCAATCGAGTTTTTATAGCCAAAGTAGATATATTGTGAATAAAAAACCCCACCGTTGATTGTATTTACTTTGAATTTTTTTTAACCAAGCCATTGTGGTAAACATTCTATTTTTTTATTATTAGGCATTTACTGTTGATAATTATTATTTAAAATTTGAAATTAATTCTTTTTTCTTATAATATAAATGAAGCTTTTGCTGTATTATGATGTATGCTGTATACTTGGATATTTACCATTTTTCTTAGTTTTTTTAGACATATAAGTATAATCTAGATGTTTTATTAATAACCATTAGACAATCTAACATCACATACCATAGTTTACCTTTAGGGTATGAATATGAGTATACCAAGTTTAGATGGTGTGTATCGTATTATTAACTGAAGAGTGATGAAAGTGAGTAGTGTCGATTATTCTGACGATGAAGTGGCGTCACTAGGAGTGACTCCGGTGTGTTGTGTGTCTGGCAGGTCACAGCGGTGTTAACCAACTGGGCGGGGTATTTGTAGGGGGACGACCGCTTCCTGACTCCACCAGGCAGAAGATCGTCGAGTTGGCGCATTCCGGAGCCAGACCCTGCGACATCTCGAGGATCCTGCAGGTCTCCAACGGATGCGTTTCCAAGATCTTGGGGAGGTGAGGTTTTTTTATTTTTAAATGTTTTACATGTACATATTTATTTCATAACATAATATTTATTCATCATTTAAGAACTGGACCGCCGTAAGTGGGTTAACATTCGAGACTAACTCTGAGATTAAAACTAATTTTCACATATCTACTCTGGAAAGAAAAAAGAACTCTCAATTTTTCAAAATAGCTTTTATTCGATAATCAAAATGTACATTTAATACACAAAACAACTTAATACACGATCAACCAAAAGTACATAAGCTAAAAATGCTTAATTGGTGTCTACACTTAGCTTGTCAGTTTGAAAAAAGAATGGCCTGTGAAATTGATCACAAGAAAAAAACGCCTCCACCTAATCAATTCTATTGATTTCTCTTAAATTACTTATTCCCACTAACCAGTTTTAGTTTTCACGGACTTGATAAGTAGTGCCTATGTAATGTTTTGACTTTGGCTCAAAATCATTAAATAAACGTTTTTTACATCTTCTGTAATATTTGTTCTATCATTTATTCTGTCATTTTTTTCTTTCCACAGTCAATATAATCAATAATATATATGTAATATGGTGGAAAAAATGACCTCGCCATTTTTTTCAATTCTTATGATAAAATTATAGCTGTCTCCCATGTTTAATACCGGTTTCCAAAACATTTTTCAATACAAGTATAATTCAAGCATACAAATGAAGTCGATGAAATTATGTAAAAATATCAAAAACGTTTTTTTAATACATGTTTTAAAAATACTTTTTTCATTACGCTTCTTAAATATTTAATTAAATTTTATTGAATGCTTAAAATGTAAGATACAAAGCCAGTAAAGAAAAAAATAATACGTTTAAAATGAATAAAACAATCTATCATCATAATATTTCGCATTTTGAACTCATCATTCCATAATATGTTCCATGCACGAATTATGGATAATTTAAAACGGGTTCTTATTCGATTGTAAAGTATTTTTTTTAAATCGCTATTGAAACAGTTAAATTTATTTTAAAAAATATCTCATTATTCAAAGGTTACAGAAAGGCAAAATTGTAATAAAAATCTTGAGAAAAGGTATGAAAATTTTAAAACTTTAGCGTTGTACCAAAGACTGCCAGAAAACTAAATAAAATTAATAGATAATAAAATATTATGCCATAATTAAAAACAATTCTTTTCCCACTACTCAAAATTCTGACATGTCTGTTTTATGAGTTATCCATAAAATTTCACACATAGTAATTTTAATTGAAGGCATATTAGGGTTGCGACATACCAACTAACATAGCATTCGGGTTTTTTTATACGCCAATAATGACAAGCTGTCAACGAAAAAAGGCGTACCGTGTGATGTGGTATTTAGTTTTGCAAAAGCATGCGGCACTCGGAAATCTATGGATTACATTCTAACCTTAAAATACTAATAAAATGTGCATAATAGATTTTAAAAAATATGCACATAAATATATTCGCTTTCAGTTAAAATTCACATAGTATAGTAAAATATTAATTTTCAGGCCAATAAAACTTTTATACTTAAATAAATTTTCAAAAGTTATTCAAATATAAAAAAAACATTTCATAGAGAATACAATTAAAATAATATTTATACCATTAGGATTGATGTGAAATCAAATTAAACTTCTGATTGTTGTTTTTCTCTGACTTCGGAATTATTCCTAGACGTCTTCATATAATATTTTACTGTACAAAAGATATGTGAATATACACCACTCGTCACGTATCTAAACCCGTTATACTGTGGCGTAACTAACGCGAGGCGTTCTAAAAGTGCCCGAAGAGCCCCAGGAGCAGCTTTCGAAGACATTAGTTAGCGTCCACTTGCGTGATTTCTCGTGTAACTAATTATCCCCTGCTAGTCTTATTAATAAGAGAATTTTCAGAATAGAAATCTCATCTAATGTTGTACGCGAAGAGAATAAAAATACTTAGTTGTTATTCGTTAATGACTGTTAAAAAAACTTTTTTTTAAATGAATATTTATAAACACTATAATACAAATATTCAGTCTTTTCTTTGTTTTATAATACCACAAGTTTATGCACCCAGATCGTTGCTAAGCATAGAGTTTTATGAAAAATAAACTATAAATATCTTAAAGAAACTAAAACATATGCACGGTACTACTCATTTGTATGAAATATTACTTAGAAATTTTGCCAAAATTATGTAACGCTATCTAAAATATTATATTAAATTAGAACGATGTGTTATATATCGGTAAAATCAAAAACATGTTCTTTTATTCATACGTGTATATATGAAAGTATCTAACATAATCTTTGCAACATAAATTAACGTCATAGATCCATAGCTCTTTTAAATAAAATTGCAAAATATATATCTCATTAGCTAATTACTAAACGATTTCAGTGCAATTAAAATTTGAAACTTCACAGCGGAATAAAATATATTATTTGAAATAATACAATCATGGAATTTGTCCACGGTCTCTATGTGTTGTTAGTTGTGAATAAACTATAAAATGTTAGTTATGAGTTAATTAACAATAAATACAATTGATATCAATCGATATTAATAATTTTAACACATAAACGTCTTTTCTGTTTTATTTGATTTTAAAATGTAAAATGTAAAATTTAAACATTTCAAATAGAGAACGGTTTTCAAACAAAAACTATTAAAAATTAAACTTTTTACTGTGTATACCTATTACCAAACATAAGCAAACATCATTAAATACATTGATACGACAATTATAACATTAATGTACAATAAAATATCAAAATTATTTGATAATCAGGATGTACGAATCGCTTTTAGCTTTTTCTTCTCTTCAGCTTTTACGTACAAAACGAAGACTCGTCCACATTCAAATAAAATTTATCGACCACCTTAAAATAGCAATAAACATAAAAAGATCATTTTTTTGTAAATTAACATTCGTATGGATTAAAACATTCGTATAGATCAATATTTGAAAGTTCGGTTTTGCCTTCTTCCGGGTTTACGTATACGAAAATTTATCTTAATATATTTCACCACATGCGTAATTAAAATAAGGCGATACTAGCTATAACAGTTACAGAAATTAGTATTTTAATAATTATTAGAAATACTTCAATCTACAATTCGCAAATTTGCCAGGAGTTGAAAAAAATATTAAAATAATTGATAAAAAACAAAAATTTATAAATTAAATAAAACGCAAATTTTCTTATCTTAAATTAAAATGCAGACATAAAGCATGTCGTATGTTAATCTTATGTTTTCCTAGTAATTCGACTCGTCAAGTTTGTCATATCGTTTTCTGCTCTATTGGGAATAAAATGTGTTGGCTCAAATAACAGGTTCCACTAATGGAGGTAGTTCAAATAAAAAAATATTTTATTTAGATGAAAAACTTTAATCAAAAAAAGAATAATTAAATATACGTATACTTAAATATTCTATAAAATAGCGAGAAAAAAAATACAAATTTTTAATTATTTTTTAATTAAAAAGTTATAAATTTAGCAATATGTTTTTTTTAATACTCATAATAATTATTTAATGTTAACAAGATTACATGTGTACCTTTCTTTTATATAAAAAATAATCATCTTATGGGGGAAACGTTTAAAAACAATAATTTACCAAAGAAATACAAAGAATGAGTTTGAAAATTAACCAAAAGTATGTTAAAATTATTATTAAAATAATTATTACAGTTCAGTTTCATAAATATAACGGATATCTTACAGATAAAGGGGTGGCCACTCACTGGACTGGATATTTGTAGCATTTGTGTGATAGGCCTCTGGCTTTAACGTTGATTGTTTTCTTTATAAAAATGATAATATTGCAAACATCTACTTGATTTAATACGATGGATATAATATATATCCAAACAGATTTCATAAAAAAATAT